>CM031237.1:798216306-798268806 GCA_018340775.1 Taxus wallichiana var. yunnanensis | reverse complement strand
ACTGAAATTTGCAACATTAAATTCTAAATTTGACATATGTTGCGATCATAAGATTTTCCTTGTTACAATAACTTTAATAGACATTGTTGGGTTATTCTTAACAACAATATACGAAAAGAAACTTATTTAATAATAAAAATATTAAAAGTAAAAGTATGAGGAGCCACAAATCCATTTTAAATTATCAATATAAAATTTCTTCTAAAACATCGACTAGCATTTCTTATTGTTGAAATCATTTATACATACATTGATCTCATGATATAAAACAAATCCATTGTGATGTCATCCTATATATGTTCACTAAATTTCTTAATTTTTCTATGAACAATATTTCATTGCACTTTTGGGTGTGATTGCTACTTTATTCAAGTATGGAATTTATATCATGATTCAATATTATTTGGTTGCAAAATTATATAATAGTTTTAATTTAATTTAAGTATATGAAGTCTTCTATATGTAATTGATTAATTTATTCTTAATTTCATTTTTTATTTAAATCAATAAGAGTACATTCATTATTATAATAACATTTATTTTGTATATATGTCATTTATTAATTATAAAGAAATGAGACCCTATTAATAAAATATAGATGTGGAAATTTTTAATAAAAACAATACATGATAACAAACCACAACACATTGCCACTAAGCCTTAATAGATATTACTGATTAAAGGATATATAATTTTGTATACAAAAATATTCTAAACATTTAAGAAACACGTGCAATTAAAGTTAAACCAATAAATTGATATAATAAAGAACATATGACAATTATAATTAAACTTAATAAATTTATACGACATAGTTGTTGCAATTCCAGAGACAACTATAAAAAGACATATAGGGGAGAACATGTCTTTAAAGTGTTGCAAAGTGAACATAGACAAATCGTCCAAAATAGGGAAACTCAATGAGAACCATACTACTCCTTAAAAGGAAAAGCCATAACCATATCAATATGGATATGGAAAGTGTATGAAAGAATGAAATTGTTTTAATGACCCTATTCATTTATTTGAAGGCTCTAAAAACATTCTCACTTTTTCTTATTTCGAGTAAGTCACTTAAAATTGTCCTTCTTTCTCGAAACCCTAATGTGTCCACAAAAAGCTTGTTATACCGTAAAACCGAAGGGATTTGATGAAAACCTATGTGATCCCTCCATTGTTATCAAGGATCTATTATTGAATATCCAATTTTCACCTAAGTACAAGTACGGAGATTTTTAAGTGCATTAGAAATTATTACTTTTGTTGGACTGCTTGAGGTCTATTTATAATCACAAGTTTGAATCTCTCTCCAAGTACAAATTTGAAAGTAAGGTTGTGATTTTTCCTCTTGAATAATTCTTCTTTCTATTTTTGTTTATGTGTTTTGCATCCTCGCCAATTTAATATTACTTACGATGTAAGTCATTTAGAAGTAACATTATTTTTTGTTCATATTTATTCATTCCAACCCTCTATATATCCTTCGATGTATATAGGGCACCTTCGAGATCCAATTACTAATTAAAATATGCACTTCATTATTGTGAAGTCACCATTGAGTATATAAAATTCACCTATAATAACATATGGGTTCTTATGCTCCCTATAAAATGGAATTGATATCAATTAACTTCAAATATAAATTTTATTCGGTGAAACATTTAACTCAGGTGCATGGATAATAAAATTTAAGCTCTTTTATTCCATTTTTTTCAGTTTGTCTACAAGAACTCATTGGTGAGGTGCATATGCATTATTCAAATGTCGTTTACATCTACAAATTGTATATATCTCCTCTATTCAAAGAGGAACACGAAATGATGTTGGCTTAGGTTTACTAAATTGTTTGTTATCTACCATATAATACATTTCGTTATTCATAACTTCGTTCATATAGGAATGTCAAATGTCAAAGCAAAAGGATTATTCACGCCTAAATTCATTACGCTCAAGATAAGTCCAAAGGTAGCGAACGCAATGACCACGGAACACAATAAAGTCGGTGGAAGAAAAAGTCAATATAATACGGAGATGCATTTTCTAAGATGGGAGCCGATTTAAGTTGTGACGAACCAGCAAATAGTTCTGATGCACAGCCTTTAGAAATCAGGTATACTCGGTTATGCCTATCATGAGCCGCAGCCCGTATAAATCATAAATAAATCAACCCAATTATAAAAGCACAACATACAATTATCTTCCTCGCTATGCTTCTATTTTACTCGATCAATTCCGTTGAATTCGATCATATATTTGCTTTCTAAAAGTTGATTCAATGTAAATGGCAAAAGAAGCCGCCTGCAACAACATCTACAGTGTTAGATTTCGAACCAACGTCATAGTTGGCGTCATGCTTTACCTTGTCCTCTTACAAAGCTCACTTATTCGCAATAGCCACCTATTTTATTACCTCGACCGAATTTAATAAAGTAGTTGTGCTTTTGGAAACGTAAAGATGAAGAGGAGCCGTCACCCTGTTTTTAGTGTTTTTATCGTCATTCAACTACAGAATTAGTTATATTTTCAGGCTTCCACGAAAATAAGATTATCGTGTAAGTGTAGTTTTCCACGAAAAGGAGAAGAAAGAGCAGAGTGGGAGGGAGGAAAGAGCAGTGGGCAGGCCTTCCTATATAAATCAACTACGACCTTCGACGCCATTTATAACGCTTTCGCCCCAATTTTTACCATTCTTAAGATTTTATGAGGAATTTGCAGGGCGACGTGGATTGTACAACAGACAACAGCAATAAGCAGCCCATGCAAACGCTCCATAAAATTGCAACGTTCATTACTGTTGGTATCATTGCGGCGGTGTTTTGGTGCAAAGAATATCTTTCTTCCAGCGCTCCAAGTGCGCCGTACATGTTTTTCTTATGCATTATCATGGCAATCATTCTCACCAACAGTTCAGCACTGTTAAGAAATTCAAATGGGGTTCAAGATTACTCTTTTTCGTATGAAAATGAGGACTTTAGCGAGTTGAATGAGATTATATTTGGTATTCCTCTGCGGTGGAATCACCCACTAATAATGATGATGATAACAGTGAGTTGGAAGAATTTAATAAGAGGGTGGAAGATTTCATTGCCAAATTCAACCGCCAGATGCGTCTTCAAAGGCAACAATCTTTAATGGCTCGCTATTATCAGAGTTATATAAAAGCAGTTTAAGTTAGAGGAAGAAGTTTTGTGGAGTCCTGACTGTGGATGCCTCTAAATTAATGTTTTCGACTGTAGTCGAGACAAAAAGGTCGGCTGTTTTTAAATTCTGAATAAATCTTTGCAAATATCGTTTGTGTGACGGCCACATTATCTAAGCCACGTGGACTGTGGGCTCAGTGAGATTTACCTGCTTTGTCGGCCCCTTTGCATTATGTTTGGAGTAGTTAAGCAATTGTTTATTAATGTATTATTTCTCTCCTTTTAAATTATGTTTTTCAATACGGTACGTAATGGTCGGCTGTTTAAAATTTATTAATATTACTTTTACTGGGGAAAAATGTTTTAAGTTCAATTCAAACAGAAGAATTGATAGTCAAGTTTTGTATTCATAGCTAAATACTTTTGGTCAAAAACTTTCGACTTCGGGCGGTTGATTACACTCACTTGTCATGGTTTGCATCAAAATATTTCGATTGGCTTTAAAAGGTTTTAAAATTATTTACTTCGAGGTTTTGGAAGTAAAAATTTGCATTATTTAAAAGGGACACTTTTACATTAAAGTTGTATGCTATATTTTTCGATTAGCATCAAAGATTATGTGCCAAGGTTTTTAATGATGAAAACTAAGCTTTTTATCGAAATCAAGTTAAATGTAGTATTTTTTTATTGAACAATGTTTTTGAAAAATAGTTTTCCCTGATAAAAAGTTAATTTATTGAGAAATTTATGTATGATGCATAGTTTCCTTTATACATTTCATTATACTTGTAAGTTTGCATTGCAGCGATTCAAGGACAAGGGTGGCAAAATAATTTCGGCCTTTGAGACCACACTATATTTCAAAGAAGTCGGAATTGCTTGACCAAATAAATGAAAGGGTAGGTGCACCTAAGATGAGTGACAATTAAGCACAATAAATTTTGTGACTTTTCACAAAGGGTGTTCTCCATCATTTGGTGTTCTATTGCTATAATTTATCATTTTATCTAAGCACTTTCACTACACACATATAAGAATATACCATTAAGTTTGTTTATAGGATGAGCAATGTATAGTTTAAGAACATAGGAAGGTAGAAGAGGATGTGTATGACAAGTTTGATGCACTTCACTATTGATCCTAGTATCATGTGTTCCATGGTTGGGAAATTTTTATGGACATATGTAGATGTTGATTGGATTGTGCATCGACTTTCTTCATGGGTGTGTTTTCATCATTATGTTGAATGGCATGTCCTTTAGTAAGATCTTAAATGTTTTTTCATAAGACAAAACACTTTTTCTAAATGTTTGAAATATCTACATAATCAAAAATATGTATTGATATCAATTTTAATAGATTGTTAATTTATTTCATCAATATATATAGATAGAGGTTGAGAAATAAGACTTTTCTCTAGTAACCTCATAAGTAATTTATGCGAGGGTTGAGAAAAATGTTCAAATTGCCTCCTTTGAAGATAATGTATGAAAAGGTTGTTAGTTCATTATGAATTGCATTAACTAATGTTTTATCCTCATTTTGAGTATCATTATTAGTAGTCTCAAAAGTTCCTTACTTTGAAGATGTGATGCAATTGTTATTATGGTCCCAATTAAGGGAATCCTTAGTCTAAAAACCCTTGAAATACTTGTTATAAATGCAACGATATTTCATGCGCAACATAGAATATGAGATAATATCTTAACAAAAATATTGATTCAATCTAAAAATTAATTATAATGAAAACACATCATAACTATCTCATCGGTGAGATTATCTACAAAAATCAATCCTCGTATCTAATTTGTCACCAAGTTGTAGTCTTGAAAAGTATAACACTACAACACACAAGACACACTCGACTAACAACTCTAGAAATATTATGAATTATGTTACTTCCATCCCTAATATGAGTACATAGTGGCATACTTATATAATCGTAAGACCCACCTTCTTACGTTATTTCCTTAATCTACAAATGATACATATGATATCACATTTACGTCCTAATCATCTAGATGCAAGGTAGGACCCAAAGAAAAACTAGATGTAAAGTGAGTTATCTCATTGGTTACTATAATTTAATTAGGTGAAATCCATTTCATCTCATTCAATAGTTTCATATTTGCATATTTAAAATTTACACACCACTTTTTTGCCACTACACATGTATGGATGTGTGCTAACCCGATTCACTTAACCAGTTACTTGTTTTGAAAATAAAACTCCGTGAATTTGAAAGTTAAGGCATAAATGCATGCTAATGATAAGAATATACGATGCTAATGTAAATCGTTACAAAATATTGAAGGGAAAACAAAGCAAGTGATATTCTTGCACACTATCATAAAGTTGTTACTCTTGTGTCAATGATAAAACCTTTTTTATTGATCCAAATCTCCTCCCGATCTTCTAAATTATTTCAACAATTCGAGAATATACATATATCCTTGAAGAATTATTTTGTAAATACAAATACCCTTTTTATGAACAATATAAAATACTTGGGCATATCAATTGTTAATGTAAAACACTACAATCAATCTTGTACCAAATAAACTAGGTGTAGATACCACATGTCAAACCTTTAGAATCTTCGTGCACACGTAGGTAGCGTGATAGGTCAAAAAGATAACTTGTTTATAAAAACACTTGCGCATAACCATACCAACAAATTTCTCATATCAAGACGAGCATAAAGACATAAAAATACTTCAAGAAAAGTAGAAGCTTTCTAAAAATGCTCTAGATTTAGCTTATTTCTTACCTATTATGTTTTGGCTTAATGTAGGATTACAAGTGAACCCAAATGCTCCTACATCAAGATGTGGGATCTTAAATCCCATATTTTAATATTAGTGTATAAAGGAGAATTATCTCATGAAGAATAACCATATCATAGAGTTCATCGAATAATCAAAAGGTTTTATATAATACCAAGTCTCATATACATAAAAGAAATATTCTCGCTGAAAATATCTTATAAATGGGTTTCAGAACTATATTTGACTTTTTTTGTTATCAAGATCATATATTTAAGCTCTTAATCACCTATGGATTCATTGGGAATGTTTTTGTGTTGTGTCATCTAAGAAAAATATACTTTTTGACTAATATTGAACAAGAAATGAGGTATGTTCATTATTAAAAATATATATAATAAATTATAAATATATAATTATAATAAATATAAAACTAAATAGATAACAATGATAAATAAATTAATATTTAAAATTTAATCCTAATAAATTTATGATTTATAATAAAATTTATTAAGATTTTATATTTTAAATTTCTAATATATTTAAATTTTATTTATTTTATAATTTTATTATATATATTAAGTTTTTGTAGTGCCCACTCCTCTTTGACACTTATTACACATTGATTTTTGATTTATCATGGACTATTGACATGGACCTTATTGTGTTGTTTTGGATTAGCATGATGTAGATGGTAGAGATATTCTGACTATCGATATGTTTTGATTCATATTATGGTTTGTATGGATTCTAGAGGCATGATATACATTCTGTGTTGTTGTTGTTGTTGATGTGTTGTTAGGTTAGGTTACACACACACACACACACACACACACACACACACACACACACACACACACACACACACACACACACACACACACACACACACACACACACACACACACACACACACACACACACACACACACACACACACACACACACACACACACATATTGAAATTCTGAATTCTCGTCGTATTGACCATGTTTTGGTGTTTGAACTAATCTTGTGATCTTACTGATATTGATGTAATGGTAGAATTGAAATGTTTATGAAATTGTAAACGAATGATAGCATTGCTTAGCTTTGATGATGATTTCGTGATATGATAATGTTCTTGATGGATGTACATATATTTTATGTGGCCAAGAGGTGGCAAGGAGGTATTGTTTGATTTTGTAGGTGATTGTATCACAACAAACAAAGGGGGGTAGGATACCAACTGTAGTAGAATATCTTATGGTTGCAACATTGGTCACCATGGCAACTTTGTGTTATGTTATTGTTGTTTGTGGTTAGGATGTTAGGAGGTTCCCATGGGGGGGATAACCTCAAATAGTGACCATGGGATATGTGTTGTTATTGTCACTTTTATTTTGATTAATTTGTGTGTATGTATTTTATTATTGCAATGTATTTCACTTTTGTTTTGTTGATTAAATGTACCCTTATTAGTAATTAAGTATGCTAATTAATTTAATTTTTGGATGTGACCATAAGGGGGCATTTATTTGGGTAGATAGTCCTTTTGATCTTGTGATTTGAAGTTGGATTTAATTATTTTACTTGGTGTGTACTCAACCCATCTCCCCAAACTCGAAATTTGACTTTCAAGCCAATTTTGGAGGCTTGTGGGACAAGTTAAGCTTGTCCCACACCTCTTAAATTCATCTACCAACTATACCTATGGGGTAAGGGGTTAAAATTAGGCCCCATTATGTGATTTGGATGGTAAAAGGTGGATTTATTGCACTTTTTCTTACATGATTTTTAATGGTGTCCTTTTGAGGTATGGAGTATGGATTAGTGTGTGTAAGAGGCTTGTCATATCCTCAACCACCTAATTACTAACCTTGGGTTTTATGTTTGACTTGGGGATGTGGAGTTGAGGAGAAGTGATGTGGCATCCTACATGGAGCCACCTCACCCTCCTCTTCTCCTTTTCTATTTATTCTTGTTTATTTGATGTATTGGGGTTACTCATTTGGATTTGCACACTTGTTATTTTGGAATTTTCTTGGAGTTTTTACTTGGAGCTTTTGGAGATTGCTTTGGGAAGACTTGCTTGGTTTTGGAAGAGGGAAAAGCTTGTTGAAGATTGTGGAAGCTTGTGATGGCAAGGTAGGGCCTTTGCCTTTGTTTTTCATTTACTTGTTTATGTGTGTGTACAAATAAAATGGTTATATGGTTGTGATTTGTGTTGGGTTGGGTATATTTTTGCCTTAAGCAAAGGTGTAGGAGATAGAAAATGGGACCATTTTGGGAGGGAAAAGGAAATTATGTTGCATAGTGGAGGGAAAAGGAAAATTTTGTTGCATAGTGGAGGGAGTATGAGTGGGAGTTCCACCTTTGGGGAGAGAAAAGGGTAAACTTGTTATACTTTTGTATTTGCATTGGGAGGGAAAAGGGATGTGTTGAGAATTTGTTGTGCATTTGGAGGCTTGTTGGGTGGAACTCCTATCTCATTTGGGAGTTACAAGGAGATGGTTCCCATTGTTTTATTCTCCCTTTGCCTTGATCTATAAGCCTATGTGTTGAAATGTATGCATTGTGTTATTGTATTTTGGTGTTGAATGTATTGCTTGAAATGTTGGTATGTGTGTTGTAATGTGGAAGAAAATTTGTAGTTTTCATTGGTTGCAAAACATTGTTTATTCTACTATGGTTGGGGCTTGGGTCCGATGAGGAGAATGGCTTCTTCTCCTCATTGGAATAAAGGTTGGGAGGTGAGTGTTTCCTACACCCCCTTTGGTTTTGTGATTTTAAGAAAAATAGAAGTTATGGAGTTGAAGATTGGAGGAGTTACCCTTATTTGAGTCAAGGAGATCGTCCTTGTAATGATTTTTCCTTAGTTCTAAAGTGAAAGGTTCAATATTGTATTTTTGGGAAACATTCTTGTAAACTTATTTTGTTCAAATTGATGAAATGAGGAACTAGTATGTTGTAAGAGAATGAACTAAGCTTCTTGACAAAATATTGTTTTGTTATCTAATTATAATTGAAATATTTTAATGGTTGGAAAAAAGGACTTGAAAGTTGTATTCAAATGTGAAATGTATTTCTTTTAAAACATTGGAAATAAAATTATAGTTTCTTGTGTCTTCCTTCAGTGGAATGGTTGCGTTTGTAATAGAAGAATGAAAGAAAGATATACTTGATTTTCCTTATTGGAATAGATAGCATTGTTGTTGTAGAAAGAAAAGAGACACTCTTATTTAGATAATCAGACTTAGTATATGGAAAAGTTGGAATATATTGGCATGTGACTACCCTTATATGCAAAATATGAAGATGTTGGGATGCAATAGTATTAACTAAAGTAGAAACAATGAAATTTACCTCAATGTAATTGGGATGGTGTATACATTTTCTTGAGTATCTTAAAGTTGGTTTAAAATGAAGGAATGACATCAACCTATCAACTAGTGAATGTAGGCACCTTAAATAAATTTAATATTATCATAGAAATCAACTAAAGTAGAAAACATGTTGGAAAATACACTAGATTAAGGTTTTGTTTTCGGGAAATAAAATCATCGCCCTGTGCAGAGTGGCGGTTTCGATTTAAACCACCGACCAAGCATAGAGCAGCGGTCAATGAACCACCCACCGGAAGGGTGGAGGTCATAGACCATCGACTCCGCTCAAGGTGGCGCATCACACTTTCGACGAAAAAAATAAAAATTTTGAACTGTATGTAAATCCGAGATGAATTTAATCAAAACCGAGCTTTATATTTATAATATGAAACTACCAAAGAACTAAAAGTGAACAATTTATTCATTGGATCATTTAAACCCATTTTTAAGCACCCAAATGTGTAAATAGAGAAATGATTGAAAAGTGGAAAAAGTGTATAGGTTCATATTTGTAATATATAGCCAAAAAATAAAAAATGAAATATTTTTTATTAACAAACTATGAGTACAAGATTTTTGAGTATACATACAATGGTGCACTAAATGCAACCATATCCAAATGAAAATCCATATTTTACACTCCAAATTAAAGAATATAATGTCTATAACTAAGAAATACATTGGAATCCTCATGGAATTAACCCTAGACCCACAAAGGGTTGTTCCTACCATGTTTAACAAACTAAACAAATGAAATGAAACAAAAATATGAGAAATGATCTCCATGGGAACCTTTCCAAGCTTCCATGGCCTCCATGGCCTCCATGCTTCCAAAACCTACAAAACAAAAATGAGATAAAATTAGGTCATAAGAGTATAAGAAAGAAGCCTTAAAGATTTTTAGGGTATTCCTAATCTAAGGGCCCAAAATGACTTAATCTAATGGATGATATTTCACCCTACAATTTTAAGTGATGTGATTTTTTTGGGAATGGAAAATTAATTAAAAGGTAGGGGTAATGGGTTGAATGGGGCCACTTAAGGGTTAGGGTAAATTGTGACCTTAGTCTTAGGTTATTAAGTAAATAAATGACATTGGAATTATAAGGATAAATTAATTAATTTTGAAAAGAGTAACTTGGCTAATGAATTAAAAAGGGGTAATTATTGGAATTTAAATGTATAGTTAGATGATCTAGTGTGGGGCATTGTCATTAAGTTATTATGAAAGTAAGAACCAAACTAACCTAGGAATATTGACCTAGTTTGATATCTTAAATAAGGTGAATTAACGAAAACCCTAGTAGAGGATTTAAACCCGAAATGGTTTGGAAGGGATTATAATATTTAATTATTAATTGAGTTTCGTTAACCTTGCTGAGATGTGGAACTTATTAAATGAGAAATATTTAAATCTAGTTGTTGGATATCTTGTTGCAACCTTCCTTAAACAAAAAAAAATTCCGTAATTTTCCTAATTAACTAATTTTCCTAGAGAAATATTTAAATCTAGTTGTTGGATTATCGTGGGTTTTTACATGGAAAATGTGGGGTTACACTTGGTATCAGATCCATGAGTTCAATTCTTGGACCCTTGGGCACACACGGAAACACAAACAATTAACGTAGTACAAACTACATCTAGATCACACAACATTGCATGATATTTTAAAACATAGAAAACCTAGAAAAGTGAAACAAAACCTATATGATGATGAACCAAATCTCATCCTAATCTATGAAAGAGGCATGGATTGGATGATGAGTTCTTAAACATCGTCGAGTTGGATATGCCACCCCCAGAGTAGGAAGATTTCATTATATTGCCACGTATACTACGACATTACATGATGTCAACACAACTATACGAGGTGGAGCAAAGGGGGGGAAAATCTAGTCAACATGATAGAGAGACATCAGTAGAGGCTCAGTATCCCTTCATAACATAGTGAGGAGTATAGAGTAGATAAATCCCATGCAGAGTCAACTAGGCCGATTCACCACAGAGGGACATGGAGATAGGGCTACATGACACAAAGATAGATCTAGGAGCCCTAGGCCGAGGGATGATCTTGTAGAGAGACCTAGGAGTTGAAAGACATCAACCGTAAATCATATTAGGGAGATCTTGAAGCTACGCCCGTCTCATTATGTTGGTGATACATGAGGATTTTAGGAAGAGGATTGATTAGTGAGCTTGAGAGGATGCTTCAAGTTGTGCCCATGTACTAGAACATGAAGGATCGTGTTGCGATTCATATTTTTAGAGATAGAGCATGTGTTTTGAGGACGAGGAGTAAAATATCCATGCAGAGTCAAAGGTTGTTACTTGGGAGCTCTTCTAAGAGTGGTTCGGGAGTAGATACATATCTAGGAGATTTATTCAGTAGAGGATTGATGAGTTTCATGACCTGCGTCAGGCATCCATGACAATAGCTTAGTATGAGAGACGGTTCTAGATTTTATTTAGTATGTTGACTACATGCATGGATATTATGTTAGGTTTCACAGATTCATCAAGGGCGTGAAATTAGATTTGGGAGGTGCAATACGGATTCATTGGCTATACACTTTAGAATAAGCCATTGAGAAGGCCTACATTACAGAAGAAACTAGGGGAAGACGCATCATGATGGAGATAGAGTAAGGAGTTGTATTCACAGATGATGCAGGATAATAGGTCGAGAGGATCAACTCCTTCTCCTCAGGGCAGATATAGTTCAACACATACCTCTTTCAGTCACACAGTAGCCACCTCCACATCAAGAAGCAATGAGACTCGACCACCTTTTGGGCCTCCAAAGAGACAAGATGCACAAAGAGGATGTAGCATGGGATCCCCACCTAGAGGACCAATCACGACACATGCCCCACCCGAGTTCATCCAATAGGAGAACATCCACAATACTCACAACAGTCCATGGAAGGGTCATCGAGGTCTACAACACGGAATCCCGAGAGACCGGAGGGGTTTTCACTCATTGGAGGCAATCAAACACTTTTTATGGATGTAGTGTACAGGGGCACCATTGGCAAGAGTGTCTGCAAAACCCTGTTAATCAGGTAATGCACCTATTTTAGAGCCTACAATTGATGATATGGGACGTAGCCATTAGATATATGCAACAGTCGAGAATCGCTAGGTAGAGCATCAGGGTACAATGATTAAGACTACACGTAGTATTGGTGGTATCCCTACATCTATATTGTTTTATTCTCACTCTTCTGATTCATTTATTGCACCATCATTAGTAGAGCGATGCAGGATGGTGGTAGTTAGGTAAGGGCCTTAGTTGGGATGTTGAGATGGCTTCTGGAGCCAAGCTCTTATTGGAATCCTTAGTTAAGGAGTGTGTAGTGGACCTAGGACCCTTCACCACGACCTTGGATCTTTGTATCCTTCCTTTGGGTTCATATGGAGTTATCTTGGGCATGGATTGGTTATCTACACATAGAGCTAGAGTATATTTTTATAGCAAGGTTATATCTTATGCAGAGGATTTGGGGGTTAAGTCGGTGATAGTTGGAGTTAGGAGACTCATCTCTATTCGCACCATATCCACTATGTAGTTGAAGCGGTGTGTGCGAATGATGATTTCAGTTGTATTCCATCACCATAGTGTTAGTGACATATCAAAGGATGAGACTCATGGACCATCACTAGATGATCATCCCATTTTACAGAGTTTTTAGATGCTTTTCCTAGTGAGATGTCAGGGTTACCTCCCCTACGTGTGTTATATTTTCACATTGATTTAGTTCCCCGGAGCGGAGTATATTGCACATGCACCATATAGGATGACCACCCCTGAGCTATGTGAGCTCAAGTTGCAATTAGAGGGCCTTCTTGAGAAAGGCCTAATCCATCCTAGTGTATCTCCTTGGGGTACACTAGTGATGTTTTTGAAGAAGGATGAATCCTTGTGTTTGTGTGTTGACTACATATAGATGAACAAAGTAACGATCAAGAATTGTTACCCCCTTCCATGCATAGACGATTTGTTTGATCGATGAAGGGGATACAATGTTTTCCAAGATAGACCTTAAGTTTAGTTATCATCATTTGAGGATTACAGAGGTGGATATCCACAAAACAATATTTCACACTTGATATGGGAACTACGAGTTCATTTTTGTGCCATTTGGTCCGACAAATTCCCTCACAATATTCATGAGTCCTCGATGAATGGGATATTCAGAAATTTTCTTAACCATTTTGTGCTCATGTTCCTAGATGATATTTTTATTTACTCAAGTATGCATGAGGAGCACAAGAGAACCTTCGCCAGTTCTATAGTGTCTCGGAGAGCAAGCACTATACAAGAACCTAGAGAAGTCTACATTTATCTAGTCGAGGTATAGTATTTGGGTCACATTATTTATGGGGAAGGTATCAAATTCAATCCTTCCAATATTAGAGCTATCATGGATTGGCCAATACCAACCAATATGACAGAGGTGTGCAACTTCATGGGATTGGCAGGTTATTGGGTAAGTGCACGAAGTTGGTGGACAATTCCGTGGACATAAAAACTTGAAATAAAGGAACCGCGATCGTGGTTCTGAATTCTAGGTTCGGTAATTACCGAACCTAAAACTCGCGATCGCGGTTTAGAACCACGAGCATGGTTATAAACCACGATCATGGAACTCTGAGACAAAATTTAGCAGTCCCGCGACTCCTTATTTTCCTCATTTTTCATTTCAAACCACGATTTTTCCTAAACATTTTTCACTCGTGCTTTGAATACCACCTCAAAATTGCTCATCGGACTTCTGGATAGCGATAGATTCAACCATGCCACCAAGATGAGGAGGTAAGTCCCCGATTGTAATCATTTTTTTACATTTTAGGTTTTTTTTTTTTGCATTTTAGGTTTTTTTTTTAACATTTTCATGGGTTTTTGAAATGTTTGTTTATGTATACAATTTTCTTGTTTTATTAGTTGGTCAGCAAGCTCAAAATCATGCAAACCATCAAAACATTCCTCAAAACCCATCGAACATTCCTCAAAACCCTCCTCCAAACATAGATCCACCTCTTGTGGCTCCTTCTGTCCCCACTGAGCCAGCAGGAACACAAGATAATATCATTGGAAGAATCCGAGAAAATAAAATTGTCATTGAGAACCTAATTCAAACTATAAGACAAAATCATGCTACAAATCCATCCCGCATGACTTTAGCCAATACATTGCAAACATTGATTGGCGAAGTCAAGTCTGTAACTAACCAAATATATAGATGGAACACCTTTAGAAGTGACTATAGGCGGTGGTATGCGGATAAACTATCCCATGCGGCCGTCAAAGACAAAAAAATTAGAAAAGACCTCATTTGTGCATTATTTACCAACCCTAGAACCAATGCCCCCGAGCTTACTTGCAAATGGTTCCCAATCCATTGGTGCCATGATGACGAGAATCAAAAAAATTTTTGGGACCGATGGTGGATGGTTTTGATTATTCACCATGCAACAACAATGAAGTTCCTCTTTATTTTTGAAGAAATTATATTGTGAGTCCGTGCTCAATGAGGTCCCGAATTATTTTGACTTTTCTGACTTTTTTGGTCAAGGAGGTGGCTCTGCACAGAGCAAACCTGGTGCATGCGTAAGTCAGCCTAGGATCCCCCATGCCCCAAAACCCCCACTGCCTTCAGTTATCCCTCCTACAGTGAAGGAGGTTGTGGAGATTGATACATTACATGCATTGAGGGAGCTCACTGACACTCTCACCTAGCATAGTGACCAGATTGCATCTGGTGATGTTGGTGGAGGCACCAGTTCTAGTGCACCACACCACTGTGGATCATGTGGTGCCGTATGCACTGTCAAGGGGAGACATCATTTGCTGGTTCATAGGATTTCTTTTCTATAGATGAGATGTTGGGGAATGTTTTTGGAACTGGTGCCACTGATATTGGTCTTTCACAGGTAAATTTCAAATAAATTTAAATAATATATATATATATATATATATATATATACACAATAGTTTAATTCACATGTTTGAGATATATATATATATATATATATATATATATATATATGATTGTACATCATGTACATACATGTAAAAAACTAATTTTTATTTTATTTTAAATAGCAAGAGCCGGTGAAGGAAACATCCGTCGACATGCTAGCTACTATGGCTGGGTGTGTTTCAAACGTAAGTTTCAAGTTGTACAAACTTACATTTTTAATTTCATTTGATTGCACTAGATTATTATTATAATGTTTCACGTGTATGTTGTACATGTATTAATATTTTTCTCTTTTATACACAGGAGCTCGACGGTCATCATCTACTCAGGGAACTGAGGCTACTGGCATGCCTCACATGAGTTTTACGCAGGTTAGTAAATCTCTTTACACTTTGTTTCTAATTACTGGAAGTTCATGTGGATTACATGCTTTGGACCTCTGTCATGTAGATTTTAATATTGATTTGTACATGTTTTTTGTATAGCTTATGACTGCTAGAGAGACTCCTCCATATATGCAGACTGTGGAGGCTGCTATAGATATTGCCATAGCATCTGCAGATCCACTAACTGAGGTACAATTTTTTAAATTTGTTAAATTTTGGAGGTTCATTATTTCTTATTAAACTTAAATCTACAATATCAAATTTTGTATGTATATGTGAAATATTTAATTTGAAAATTAATTATTTGTATGTAGCTTACCCCTCATGAGTCTATTGTTGTCCCTGTGATGCGTCAACAACAAATTGATAGGGATCATGACATTGCGGTAAGATTTCACATGCATTTTAACTAAATTATACAAGTTTCTAAATTTTGAATGTATTTTAAAATTTTGGGTGTTAAAAACTTGTTGTTTATGAATGTGCAGGTTAGGTTGCAGGCATGCTTAGAGACACCTAGGACCACACGGATGAAATCCGTAGTGGCATCTCCCTCCACTACATCCCCAGGTTGTGGACATGCTACTTCTAGTAGGGCGAAGAGAGGGAAGATGTTTCATGAGTAGATTTATAGTCCACCTGGATGTACATATGTGGTCATGAGTAGATTCATAGTCCATTGTATATATATAGCCTTTTGTGACCGCATGTGGTCCCATATGTACATTATGACACACTTAGTTCAAGATGTACACATACATTATGAACTTATACATATATATTTTCAGAGACGTGCGTCTGGAGCACACTTTGTTTGATTCTTATATATATCCATGTGTGTTGGTTTTCATAACGATAAATCTGAACTATATATGTTTGATTTGATTTCATTGCATGTATGATATCCTTCTATTTATATCATTATAGAATAAATGGTTGGACATTGAAGAAAGATAATAAGAGTACTGTAAACTGAACAATTGATAAATAAAGAACATGATTCTAGAATAAATTGTGTTTTTGAGTACACATTAGTAACCAGATCAGAGGGAAGGAGCAAGGGCCACTCCTCTCCGATGTGAATGGAAGTTTTATTTATTTCTTGTTCAGCTATTCTAATGTTTTTTACTTCTAGTATTAATGTGCTTGAATTATCTAGACAATATTTTCATTCATGTATGTTTATGTTTTCATGATCATAGAATTAGAAGTATTGTCCCCAGTTCTTACTATCTTAAATAAATTCAGAATAGATCCTTTAATCATGGAAGTTGTGTTATTTCCAGTTTGATTAAGTTTACATTCTTAATATGTTCCAAATCGTCTCTTCATTGCAAATAGGCTTGGACACAACATTGATATTGACAAAGTATTAAATTATTAAAGCGTGAGTATGATCCAAAAAATAGATCTAGAAGTACCAAATTATATGTATTTACTTTTTGAAACTTGGAAAATATACCCTCAACATGTTCATCATTATGGAAAATGGCGAAGTCAGGTTGACGATGATTCTTATTATATTTTGTGTATTGACTGTGTGGCGGTTACACAATTACCGCGATGGTTGCGGAACCGCTTCTCTTCACAGAGTAGCAGTTGTGGGACTGCTATCTGTAGGCACCAACAGTTACGTAATTGCAGCGGTGATTATGCAAACACCTCCTGTAGAAAGTAGTGATTTTGTCCTTGACGATGCCAAAATGGGAATCTAAATAGTTGAAAATGTTTGGACTTCCCAAACCAGTTCGTTTCTCATCTCCTTTCATCCTTGGATATAACAACTATAAATGCAAGCACATTTAATCATCTAAGTAAGTCATTTGGAGTGAATTCAAGTGTGAGAAAAGGGGGAAAGTTTTCAAATTGTTCTGGTTTTGTTCATAGACAACTAAGTTCTTTCTCGTTGAGGGTTATAAACAAGTGATGCAAGTAGAGAGATCTTAAATCCTTGTTAAAGGACATCTTTTGGTAGTGATCTTGTATTGTATTGTATTGGAGATTTATATAGTGAAGTGAATAAATTTCTTACCTAGCTAGAGTTTTTCCCACATTGGGTTTCTCTAGGATAAAATTCTTGTCTCCTTGTCTTGCATATCTAAATTTCAGTATTGTATGAATGATTATTTCATAACATACTGGATAATAATAACTTTGGTAATTGTTCATTTATCATCACTAAGATAAGATCCATTTATTGTTTAAAAGATGCAGTTTATGGATCAGAGATTTTAAGATCAAGTGTTTTTGTGTGGTTTAACTTGTGTTGACATTTTTAGTTAGATACCCCTCACCCAGAAGGGTAGTGAAAGTGATGAAGGTATCCTCATTCCTTTTGAAGAAGATATTTCCACCAAGAAGTGGAAGCAAGGAATACGAAACATGGCTCGTAGTGAGATGCACATGAGACTGAAGAAGAACGTTTCTACAAGATGGAGGCAGATGTGGCAAGTCTATCCAAATATGTGGGAAATATTTCCTTGTCTATGGGAAATATTTAGTCCATCATGGGAAGAACAACCCCATACCAAACTTACTCCTCCTCCATTCAAAGAGAAGGTGAAGATATAAATTTAGCCTTATGATGGGGACATGAATGCCGATAAGTTAGACCATTGGCTAACTCAAATTGAGGTATATTTCAATTTGCATCAAATCAATGAGAGTCAATAAATTTCATTTTCAAGGTTAAAATTAACCATTCATGCTTTAACCTGGTTTGAAAGCTATGTTCATTCCTTGGTTGTTAAGAATCTTCCACCTATTTCTAAGTGGGATGAATTTAAGAGGCCAATCAAAAAGAAATTCTATCATATTTGTTATGATGAAGAGAGGTCCATGTATTGAAAATATCTCAGGCAAAAACAAGGCCAAGATGTGCAAGAGTACACCGACGAGTTTTGGAAGAAAGTTGTCTAAATGGGAAAATATCTCCAAGTACATTGGTGGAATCCATAACCACTTGAGGAAACCCATTCTCTTGGCCAAGTCGGTGAATGTAGATGAGACTCAAGTTCTCAAGCCCACTATCTAGAGAACACCAGTTGAACGCTAGAGGAGGCGGTGTTTCGGTGCACAAAAGGGTCGTTGCTTCCGGGCTACTTCGTTCGAGCGTAGTCCCTTAAGAGCCCTGAGACCAAAATATCGTTCAACTGCGATGGGTGACTACTCAGACTCTGTGGCACCTAGAGAGGCCTCATCTGATTCGAAACCTCAGTGTAGGGACCCTCTACAATAGCCTCTCTCAGTTTTTTCCTTCTCATTTTGGTGCTCTTGTTGTCCTACTATTTGTAAACGCGTAAAATAATGCAGTTGGAGCCAGTGTAAGGTTGTCAAACGCTATATTTTACAAACGGTGGGTCATGGAAAAAATCAACTACACCGCACATCTGGGTGGCCAGGTGAATGCTAGGGGAGGTGGTGTTTTGGTGCACGAAAGGGTCATTGCCTCCAAGGCTACTTCGTCCGTTTGGGCGTAGTCCCTTAAGAGCCCGAGACCAAAATATCGTTCAACTTCGACGGATGACTACTCGAGACTCCATGGCACCTAGAGAGGCCTTGTCTAATCTGAAGCCTCAAAGTGTAGGGACCCTCTACAATAGCCTCTCTCATTTTTTTTTCCTTCTCATTTCGGTGCTCTCACCTGTCCTATTGTTTGCAGAAACACGCAAAATAGTGCGGTTGGAGCCAGTGTAAGGTTGTCAAATGCTATATTTTGCAAACAAAGTGCATCATGGCACCAAACCGACTACGCCTGCATGTCAGGGTGGCCAGGTGAACACTAAAGGAGGTGGTTTTTCAGTGCACAAAAGGGTCGTTACTTCTAGGCTACTTCGTTCGGGCGTAGTCCCTTAAGAGCCCTCAGACCAAAATATCGTTCAACTTCGACGGGTGACTACTTGAACTCCATGGGACCTAGAGAGGCCTCGTCTAATCTGAAACCTCGGTGTAGGGACCCTCTACAATAGCCTCTCTCATTTTTTTCCTTCTCATTTTGGTGCTCTCGCTGTCCTATTGTTTGCAAACACGTGAAATAGTGCAGTTGGAGCCAGTGTAAGGTTGTCAAACGCTATATTTTACAAACGGTGGGTCGTGGCACCGAACCAACTATGCTGGCACATCCGGGTGGCTAGGTGAACACTAGAGGAGGTGGTGTTTTGGTGCGTGAAAGGGTCGTTGCTTACGGGCTACATCGTTCGGGCGTAGTCCCTTAAGAGCCCTGAGACCAAAATATCATTCAACTTTGACGGTGACTACTCGAGACTCCATGGCACTTAGAGAGGCCTCATCTGATTCGACACCTCAAAGTGTAGGGACCCTATACAATAGCCTCTCTTAATTTTTTTTTTCCTTCTCATTTTGGTGCTCTCGTTGTCTATTGTTTGCAAATGCATGAAATAGAGCAGTTGGAGCCAGTGTAAGGTTGTCAAACGCTATATTTTACAAATGGTGGGTCATGGCACCGAACCAACTGTGTCGGCACATTTGGGTGGCCAGGTGAACGCTAGAGGAGGTGGTGTTTCGGTGCATGAAAGGGTTGTTTCTTCCGGGCTACTTCGTTCGGGCGTAGTCCCTTAAGAGCCCTGAGACCAAAATATCGTTCAACTTCGACGGTGACTACTTGGAATCTATGACACCTAGAGAGGCCTCGTCTAATCTGACACCTCAATGTAATGACCCTCTACAATAGCCTCTCTTTTTTTTTTTCCTTCTCATTTCGGTGCTCTCGTTGTCCTATTGTTTGTAAATGCGCGAAATAGTGCAGTTGGAGCCAATGTAAGGTTGTCAAACGCTATATTTTGCAAACGGTGGGTCGTGGCACCAAACCGACTATGTCCTGACACATCTAGATGGCTAGGTGAACACTAGAGGAGTTGGTTTTTGGTGCGCGAAAGGGTCGTTGCTTTTGGGCTACTTCGTTCGGGCGTAGTCCCTTAAGAGTCCTGAGACCAAAATATTGTTCAACTTTGACGGGTGACTACTCCGACTCCGTGGAACTTAGAGAGGCCTCATCGATGATCGACACCTCAGTGTAGGGACCCTCTATAATAGCCTCTCTTAGTTTTTTCCTTCTCATTTTGGTGCTCTCGTTGTCCTATTGTTTGCAAACGCACGAAATAGTGCAGTTGGAGCTAGTGTAAGGTTGTCAAACGCTATATTTTGGAAACAGTGGGTCGTGGCACGAAACCAACTAGCCAAAGACATCCGAGTGGCTAGGTGAACACTAGAGGAGGTTGTGTTTTTGGTGCGCGAAGGGTCGTTTGCTTTCGGTCTACTTCGTTCGGGCGTAGTCCCTTAAGAGCCCCGAGACCAAAATATCGTTCAACTTCGACGGGTGACAACTCAGACTTCGTGGAACCTAGAGAGGCCTTGTCTAATCTATCACCTTAGCATTGGGACCCTCTGTAATAGCCTCTCTCAGTTTTTTCCTTCTCATTTCAGTGCTCTCGTTGTCTATTGTTTGCAAATGCGTGAAATAGTACAGATTGGAGAAAGTGTAAGGTTGTCAAATGCTATATTTTTCAAATAGTGGGTCATGGCACCGAACCAAATATGCCAAAGCACGTCGACTACCAGGTGAATGCTAGAGGAGGTGGTGTTTTGGTGGGAAAAAAGGGTCGTTGCTTCCGGCTACTTCATTCGGGCATAGTCCCTTAAGAGCCCTGAGACCAAAATATTGTTCAACTTCGACGGGTAACTACTCTGGACTCAGTGGCACCTAGAGAGTCATCATCTAATATGACACCTCAGCATAGGGGACCCTCTACAATATTATCTCTCGGTTTTTTCCTTCTCATTTCAAAGCTCTTGTTGTCCTATTGTTTGCAAACGCGTGAAATAGAGCAGTTGGAGCCAGTGTAAGGTTGTCAAACACTATATTTTGTAAATGGTGGGTTGTGGCACCAAACCGACTACACCAACATGTCTGGGTGGCCAGGTGAATACTAGAGGAGGTGGTTTTTGGTGCACGAAAGGGTCGTTGCTTCCGGGCTACTTCATTCGGGCGTAGTCCCTTAAGAGCCCTGAGACCAAAATATCATTCAACTTCGACGGTGACTACTCGGACTCTGTGGCACTTAGAGAGGCCTCGTCTAATCTAACACCTCGGCGTAGGGACCCTCTACAATAGCCTCTCTCGTTTTTTTCCTTCTCATTTTGGTGCTCTTGTTGTCCTATTGTTTGCAAATGCGTGAAATAGTGCAGTTGGAGCTAGTGTAAGGTTGTCAAACGCTATATTTTGTAAACGGTGGGTCATGGCACCTGATGAACCGACTACACCGACACACTAAGGTGGCCAGGTGAACACTAGAAGAGGTAGTGTTTCGGTGCGTGAAAGGGTCGTTGCTTCCAGGCTACTTCGTTCGGGCATAGTCCCTTAAGAGCCTTGAGACCAAAATATCGTTCAACTTCGATGGGTGACTACTCGGACTCTATGGCACCTAGAGAGGCCTCGTTTGATCCAAAACCTCGGTGTAGGGACC
Organism: Taxus wallichiana var. yunnanensis; assembly: GCA_018340775.1. Taxonomy (NCBI): domain Eukaryota; kingdom Viridiplantae; phylum Streptophyta; class Pinopsida; order Cupressales; family Taxaceae; genus Taxus; species Taxus wallichiana. The sequence continues at coordinate 798,246,683 of CM031237.1, read as the reverse complement.
CTCTACAATAGCCTCTCTCAATTTTTACCTTCTCGGTTCGGTGCTCTCACCTGTCCTATTGTTTGCAAATGCGTGAAATAGTGCAGTTGGAGCTAGTGTAAGGTTGTCAAACGCTATAATTTATAAACGGTGGGTCATGGCACTAAACCGACTACACCAAGTATGCCGAGGTGGCCAGTGAACACTAGAATAGGTAGTGTTTCAGGTGTGCGAAAGGGTCGTTTCTTCCGGCTATTTCGTTCGGGCGTAGTCCCTTAAGAGCCCCGAGACCAAAATATTGTTCAACTTCGACGGTGACTACTCTGGACTCAAGTGGCACCTAGAGAGGCCTCGTCTGATCCGGTACCTTAAAGTAGGGACCCTCTATAATATCCTCTCTTGGTTTTTCCTTCTCATTTTGGTGCACATGCATAGGTATGGTCTTGTAAACACTTGGGGAGGAGTCGTTTTCAAAATTTACAACATTTTCAAAATTTACAACTTTTTCAAAATTTACAACATTTTCAAAATTTACAACTTTTTCAAAATTTACAACTTTTTCAAAATTTACAACATTTTCAAAATTTACAACATTTTCAAAATTTACAACTTTTTCAAAATTTACAACTTTTTCAAACAATGAAAGCTTCTCTTAGCTTCAAGAATTTAAAATTCTCTACTAACAGTGCCAACCACGTGAAGGTGGAAGCTTTTCTAGCACCACTAACCTAAACATAAAAGTGTTAGTCAAAGAAATTTAAGTTTCAAATCAAAACCATATACTATCTATATATGTACAAAATACACAAATTTAAAATAAAATATATTCAAACTTAAATCTAGATCTTTAAACTAAAAAAATTATATATATATTGAAAAGAAATTATATATACCAGACATGAGCATTGTAAATTCATTCCAATGAACCATCAGGATCGGATCTACTCTGAATAGCAGACAAGATTGCTTCATGATCTGACTCTCGAACCTTCCAAAGAATCTTGTTATTAGGCCTTCCTCGATATCTATACAGCTGAATATTTGTCGCTAGAACTAGATGTGAATATAAGAGTATTTTCCTGTGTGTCTCAAAGTCTTCAAACACCCAAACAGAGGAGTTTTTAGTGGATACCATTGAAGCCAAGTTCCAATAACTACCACTGACCCTATAGGATACTCAATATCTTCGCCATCTATAATAGGAGAAGTCAACTTCCTTCTTTCCTCGATGCAACGGCATAAGAAATTGTCTGTTCCTTCTTCATTGTCTTCTGTCGCAATTACTGCAAACACATGTCCTACAAAAAAATAACCAGGGTTGAACAACTCAAATTTAAATTACATATTAAAATTTCAATGGACATAACTCAATACAAAAATTAAATAAATAACCATAAATACGTTATCGTACCAAAATCAAAATTTCACAAAGTCCTTGGATGTTGTAACTTCATCTACGAAACAAGTCGTAATGCTTGTGGAGGTTGATAACTAGGAAGTGCGAGTTAGAGGCCTACAAATCCATCCTTCCACCCATTCTTGTGAATCACACTCAGCAGGGAAAATTCGATACAAGATGCACAAAAACATGTCAACTTTCTTGTCCATACGGCCCACGAAGTATCATCTGAGCTACAAAATGAGTGCATATCACTGGACCCAGTGAGTGTCATACAATCCTTATAGTTAGCAATATGTTGTTCCTCTATCAACCAAAAATATCTGCGAACTATGGAATTTTCTTGAGAACCTCGGGCCATGTTATCAATACACCATTCCACTATGCTCTTTGCATCTTTTAATTTAGCACCATCTTTGTACTTCAACTCTTCTCTTGTAAGAGCTCTTTTCACACATGCCCCTACACCGTCATGCTCTCCTTTTCCATGTCCAGCCTCAGTGAAACTCCAAATATGTTGCACACCCATCTTGACGTGCATTCTGCTCATCCAATAAAACATTCGTGCATTCTTAAACTGAGACGTGTAATTATCTGACCATATATAATGTTGTTTGAAGTGGATGTCCCTATCAGACAAGTTTTCATAAAATAACTGGAAACACCCTTGCACAAATTCAGTAGAATGAGTATGATCATCACTGATATAAAAGTGGTACTCTCTTAAAAAATTTGATCATTCTCTATACTGTCAGGAGAATGTAGAAATGCTATATGCACAAAAATGGAAACTTGTACTAGTTGTAATATTGCGATTGAACCTCCATTTGTGGTTGCAATGTGTAATTCTCTGCAAAATAAACCAATGAAACAATAGTACCAATAGGAAATGTGTCTTTGCATAGCTTGAATTGTTCATCCAACCATCGAGCTTTATGTGTATGCCTCGCATACTCATAAATAATTTCATCCTTAAATTTTCTCATAAATTGAAAAATGGGCATTTGTTCTCAGTAACTAGCTCACACCGTTTCGACTCTTTTCCATCTTTTAACCGGGTATGCAACTGATTTATATTTATCAAACTAAACTAAATTATGTCCTATTATACCTTCAATTTGCTCATGGATGTAACTTTCCAATTTAGGTAATCCGCCACATGTACTACAACTTCCATCTAAACAATCCTGACTATAAAATCCTTGGAAGATATTGGTGGAACTTGAACACCACATTCAGAGAACATAGTTTCAGAATGAAAACTAGAACGAATACGTAAAAATTTAGCATAATGCATCACAAATTCAACATGTTGCCTACAACAACAAGTGGTGCGAGCATGGTTGATTTACACATAGAATGGTTTCAAAATTTCAAAAAATGTTGACTAATTTTAATTTCTAGATTCTCTTGTTCAAACTTACGAAAAAATTGAGTTTGATTCATATCTAAGAAATGCTTTGGATGTGGTTCACGATTAGTAGAACCAACTCTCTATTTTATAACATCCCTTATATTAGGTGAAACTCTAGTGTTATCATGCCAAAATTTAATAATAACTTCTCTTATAGCATCAAAATTATCTTTGTCCTTACGTGGTGCTCTAGCGAGAAAATGCCCAAAAATCAGCATTATTGAGTGATTGAAGGATATTACGTCTTTCAATTGCTTTCATTAGAGTTTTTCGATTAACTTGCAACATTCGACTTGTTTGCGTAATCAAATGTTGTTTTTTATTGATTCACTTACAACACTAGTAGCAAGTACACGACACACAATATTACTATCCCTAGTGCGTCTCTTGACACCAACAGTGTGATATGCATCATGAAGGTTTTCAAAAATTGTAGAGGTTTGACCACGTATATTAGATGTTGTCAATTCTAAGGTGTTTAATGTAGGTCTCATTTTAATCAATTTCATCAAAATAACCAACAACTGACATCTTTGGAATCATTTAAAATTTCAAAATGATTATCCCAAATTTTAGTGGCTTTTCTTCTAATTTGTTGTTTAGAAAGTTTGTCAGACATTGGTTTCAAAATGTTTTCATCAATTTCAATAAAAAAATTAGGTTTCTTACGTAAAATCCTAGGAGGTGTTTTTGTCAAATTTTTCTTGTCTACAGTTTCAACATGAATTTCCTTATTCACATTTTCATTGTCTCCTTCAATTTCAACATTTGCTACATCATGAGTATTTAATTCTTCTTCAACATTGACAATAAAAACTTCTTCATCATGAGTATTTAATTCAACTTCAACATTGACAGTAGAAACATTACCTAGTTCTTCATTGCTTACAATAGTTGGGATTGACGATGAACCTCTTCTAGATTCACGAAGTTTCCGCATTCGCTCAGCATTTTGAATTTTGTTGGCCTCTAATTCGTTTGGTGTTTTTTTACTTAATGACTTCCTTTTTGACTTCATTTTTGTCTCCCATGATGTTTTGCTTCCGGTGATAAGAAAAATGTGTAGAAAAAGACAAAATTTCGTAGTAATTCATACGGTAAGGTCAAAGAGTAAAAATCACATGGTAATTTGGACATTGGGATGTGTGTAAATATGATTTATGAACATGAGCACTCTTTATAAATCACGATTGTGGTTTATAAAGTGTGCTTGCGGTTTATATTAAAAAACTATGATTGCACTTCATAAACCACGCGATCCCGGATCTATCTGTTGAACCTAAGCCTCGGAAAATCTTTTTTTTTCCCCAACCAAAGCTATGGAAGGTCATTATGAAGTGTAAAAGGTCAAAAAACCTCAAATATTCTCTTCCAAAGACTTGAACCATGCTAAAAACTGAAAACATTTCACAAAAATGGTGCCATTGCGTAGGGGAGACTCTTAGCTTCATAGAAATATTGATTTTAAAGTGAATAGAATAAGATAAATATCATTTTATAATTTTTTACTAACAATAGGTCTTTAAGACATTTTTTCCCATGAATGTTCATGTCTACATTTAAGATCAGAAACTTTTGTTTCGCTTATCAAAATATGATAAAACTTATACCATCCCAAGCGTGGACAAATTATATACACGTTAAAAAAATATATTTGATTTTGAAATTTTTGATATAGTTATCTTGGGCAAACGGAAAGCGCTCCATTTTCTAAATATTTTCAGACCACTTTCACGGAAAAAATCATAAAAAAAAAATATTGCTAAAAAAAATACAAAATAAAATCCATCCCAAGATAGACAACTACATCTAACATTTCACCAAAGGAAAAAAAAATAACAAGATTTGGTCATCCAAAATGCGGGCAAACAGACTACAATCTTATAAGTTTTTTCAAAAAAAAAACTAAGTCATATAATTTTAAGTGTTTAATATAGCTAAACTTGTCTGTTTTTTTTTTTTAAATAGTATTTTAGAAACTAGATTCCAAATTCTACGATTCATATTTATATAAATTTTTCTAATTTAGAGTGCGTGTATAGCTAATAATCCCTACAAGTTGAGATTTCACTATTTTTTGCAATATGACGCCCACGGATGACCCTATATTTGTCCATCAACTTCTTGCACTTACCCTATTATAAGAGGTTTGTTCAGGACTTCTCTCGTATTGTGCATCCCATCACTTCCCTTCAGCAAAAAGGGAAGAAGTTTGTTTGGTCGATAAATCTTAGCAGGACAACAAGACACTCAAGGAATTCCTTATGACTGCACACTATTATGGAAGTTCCAGATCCTCAAAGAGATTTATTTGTATGCTCGATGTCTCTTTTGTAGGGATAGGTGTATTGATACAAGATGGTTGTGTAGTAGCTTTTGAGTCTCATAAACTCAAGGATTATGAGCTCAATTATCTGACTCATGACCTTGAGCTTGTAGTAGTTATGCATGCTTTGGTGTGATGGTGACATTTCATTTTAGGTAGGAGGTTTATTCTTAGGATAGATCACTTGAGTCTTCACGACATATCTTCACATAGCCTAATCTCAACACCCATCAACGACATTGGATGGAACTTCTTTGTAAGTATGATATGGAGATAGACCATGTGAAGGGGAAGGAGAATGTGGTTGTAGATGCCTTGAGTAGATGAAGGCATTTGGTTATGGTGACATTAGTTGGTACAAACTTGAGGACTAGGATCTTACAACAACTTCCACATGACAGCTTCTACCTTTTAGTTAGAGCAGAGATCGAGTCTTAGAGACCCCTTGAGGGGAAGTATGAGGGATTTTCATTAGATTAAATGGGATTCTCTGACATAGGGGTCAGATTTATGTACCTAGAGATGGAGGTTTGAGATAGGATATTTTGACAGAGGCTCATCGTGCACCCTATTCAACCCATCCAGGGGTGAAGAAGATGCATGCCACTTTGAGATAGTTGTATCATTGGAGAGGGATTCAGAGATATGTAGCTTGTTTTGTGTCTCGATGTTTTAGAGTGTCAAAGGGTAAGGGTCGAGTATCGCATCCAAATGATCTTCTTTACTGCATGCTTTATCTTTGGAGTGGAAATGGAACACCATTTCCATGGATTTTATATTAGGGCTACATGTGTCGAGATACCACCACGACTCCATCATGGTCACGATGGATAGATAGAAGAAAGTGGCCCATTTTTCTCCAGTAAAGACCACATATAGAGCTAGTACAATGGCACAAGTATATCTAGATGATATTGTCAGATTGCACAGGATTCCGCGGAAGATTATTTATGACCATGATCCCTTATATACCTCTCATTTTTGGAATACTATGTAGCATGCCCTTGGGACAAACATTAATTTTAGTATAACCTATCATCCTAAGACAGATGGATAGACTGAGTGGGTGAATCATATTTTAGAGGACATGCTTCGGATGTATGTCATGGATCATCAATCGAGATGGGAGGAGTATTTGTACTTGGTTGAGTTTTCCTACAACAATAGCTTTCAGAGTTCTATTGGTATGGCTCCATTTTAGGAACTATATGGTAGGGAGTGCAGGACACCACTGAGTTGGGATAGGTTAGAGGATAGGGTATCTCTTGGGCTAGCCTTATTACAGGATATGTAGTGGTAAGTTGTCATGATTAGACAAAGATTGTAGGAGGCTCAGGACAGGAAGAAGAAGTATGCTGATCTAAGGAGAATGCAGACCATAGTTTTGGGGTGGGCACAAAGGTGTTTCTTCATGTCAAGCCTCATAAGAACCCTATCCGTTATGGAAAAGGCTATAACCTAGCTCCTAGAATTGTTGGTCCCTTTGAGATCTTGGAGGGATCATTCCCTTAGCCTACTGTCTAGCATTGCCACTTAGCTTGTCTTTCATCCACGATGTGTTTCGTGTTTCTATTCTTAAGAGATACATTCCAGATCCTTCTAATGAATTGGATTAAATTGCATTGTAGGTGTAGGATTAGGGGAAGTTGATGGTGGATCTCATGCACATTTTAGAGCGTAAGACCACGGCCTTCAAGGCTGATAGATTGACTAGGTTCGTGTCCAATGAGATTGATATGGTGAGACAACAACTACTTGGGAGGATGCCACACCTTTGAGAGCATAGTTCCCACACTTGTTCGATTAACTTCCAAGAAGAATTCAAGTCTAAGGGGACGGGGATGTAATGCCCACTCCTCTTCGACACTTATAACACATTGATTTTTGATTTATCATGCACTATTGAGATGGACCTTATTTTGTTGTTTTGGATTAGCATGATGTAGATGGTAGAGATATTCTCGACTATATATATATATATATATATGTTTTGATTCATATTATTGCTTATACAGATTCAAGAGGTATGATAGACATTTTTGATGATGATGATGATGATGTGTTGTTAGTTGATATGTGTGTGTGTGTGCGTGTGTGTGTGTGTGTGTGTGTGTGTGTGTGTGTGTGTGTGTGTGTTTTTGGTGTTCAAACTAATCTTGTGATCTTACTCAATATTGATGAAATGGTAGAATTGAAATGTTTATGAAATTGTAAATGAATGATAGCATTGCTTAGCTTTGATGATGATTTCATGATATGATGATGTTCTTGATGGATGTACATATATTTTATTATTGATATATTTAATGCGGCCACGAGGCCAAAGGAGGTATTGTTTTATTTTGTAGGTGATTGTATCACAACAAACAAAGGGGGTAAGAGAACAATCATAGAAGAATATCTTATGGTGCAACATTGGTCACCATGGCAGCTTTGTGTCATGTTATTTTTGTTTGTGGTTAGGATGTTATGAGGTTTCCATGGGAGGGATAACCTAAAATAGTGACCATGGGATATGTGTTATTATTGTCACTTTTATTTTCATTAATTTGTGTGTATGTATTTTGTTATTGCAATGTATTTTAGTTTTGTTTTGTTGATTAAATGTACCCTTATTATTAATTAAGTAGATATTTGGATGTGACAATAATGAGGAATTTATTTGGGTAGATAGTCCTTTTGATCTTCTGATTTGAATTTGGATTTAATTATTTTACTTGGTGTGTCCTTAACCCATCTCTTCGAACTCGAAATTTGACTTTCAAGACAATTTTGGCGGCTTTTGGGATAAGTTAAGCTTGTCCCACACCTCTTAAATTCATCTATCAACTATACCTATGGGTTAAGGGGTTAATTTAGGCCCCATTATGTGATTTTGATGGTAAAAGGTGGATTTGTTGCACTTTTTCTTACATGAGTTTTAATGGTGTCCTTTTGAGGTATGGAGTATGGATTAGTGTGTGTAAGAGGCTTTTCATATCCTCAACCACCTAATTTCTAAACTTAAGTTTGATGTTTGAATTGGGGATGTGTATTTGAGGAGATGTGGTGTGGCATCCTACATGGAGCCACCTCACCCTCCTCTTCTTTTTTCTATTTATTCATGTTTATTTGATGTGTTGGGGTTACTCATTTGGATTTACACACTTGATTTTTGGAATTTTCTCTAGTTTTTACTTGGAGATTTTTGAGATTGCTTTAGGAATACTTGTTTTGTTTTGGAAGAGGGAAAATCTTGTTGAAGATTGTGGAATCTTGTGATGGCAAGGTAGGGCCTTTTCCTTTGTTGTTCATTTACTTGTTTATGTGTGTGTACAAAGAAAATGGTTATATGGTTGTGATTTTTGTTGGGTTGGGTAGATTTTGGCCTTAAGAAAAGGTGTAGGAGATGGAAAATGGGACCATTTTGGGAGGGAAAAGGAATTTGTGTTGCATAGTGGAGGGAGTATGAGTGGGAGTTCCACCTTTGGGGAGAGAAAAGGGTAAACTTGCTATACTTTTGTATTTGCATTGGGAGGAAAAGGGATGTGTTGAGAAGTTGTTGTGCATTTGGAGGCTTGTTGGGTGGAACTCCTATCTCATTTGGGAGTTACAAGGAGATGGTTCCCATTGTTTTATTCTCCCTTTGCATTGATCTATAAGCCTATGTGTTGAAATGTATGCATTGTGTTATTGTATTTTGGTGTTGAATGTATTTCTTGAAATGTTGGCATGTGTGTTGTAATGTGGAAGCAAATTTGTAGTTGTCATTGGTTGCAAACATTGTTTATTCTACTATGGTTGGGGCTCGGGGCCAATGAGGAGAATGGCTTCTTCTCCTCATTGGAATAAAGGTTGGGAGGTGAGTGTTGCCTACACCCCTCTTTTGTTTTGTGATTTGAAGAAAAATAGAATTGATTGAGTTGAAGATTGAATGAGTTACCCTTATTTGGAGTCAAACTGATTACCCTTGTAATGACTTTTCCTTTGTTTTAAAGTGAAAGACTCAATCTTTTGTTTTTGGGAAACATGCTTGTAAACTTATTTTGTTCAAATTTATGAAAGGAGGAACTACTATGTTCTAAAAGAATGAACTGAGATTCTTGAGAAAATATTGTATTATTATCTAGTTATAATTGAAATATTGTAATGGTTGGAATGAAGGGATTGAAAGTTTTATTCTAATGGGAAATGTATTTCTTCCAAAAAAATGGAAATAAAATTATAGTTGCTCGTGTTTTCCTTTAGTGGAATGGTTGTGTTCGTAATAGAAGAATCAAAGAAAGTTATACTTGATTTTCCTTGTTGGAATAGATAGCATTCTTTTTGTTGAAAGAAAAGAGACACTCTCATTTAGATAATAAGACTTAGTATATGGAAAATTTGGAATATATTAGCATGCCACAACCCTTGTATGCAAAATATGAAGATGTTGGAATGCAATAGGCTAAACTAAGTAGGAAACAATGAACTTTACCTCAATGTCATTGGGATGGTGTACACATTTGCTTGAGTATCTTGAAGTTGGTTTAAAATTAAAAAATGACATCAGCCTATCACCTAGTGAATGTAGGCACTGTAAATAAATTTAATATTATCATAGAAATCAACTAACGTAGAAAACATGCTTTGAAAATACATTAGATTAAGGTTCTTTTTCAAGAAACAAAACCACCACCCTCGCTGAGTGGCGGTTTGATAACCATTGCCTAGTGTAGAGTGACATTCGATGAACCACCCTCCCAGTAGGGCAAATGTCACAGACCATCGACCTACTCAAGGCGGCGGTTTCATCACTTTCAACGGAAAGATTAAATTTTTGAACTGTGCAAATTCGGGATGAATTTAATCAAAACCAGATCTTTAAAATTATAATATGAAACTACCAGCAACTAGTAAATGAACAAATTTATTCGTTGGAGCATTTAAACCCATTTTGTGGCACCCAAATGTGTAAATAGAGAAATAATTGAAAAAGGGAAAAAAACGTATAGGTTCAAATCTGTAATATATAGCCAAAAAAAGAATGAAATATTTTTTATTAACAAAATATGAGTACAAGATTTGTGAGTATACATACAATGGTGCACTAAATACAACCATATCCAAATGCAAATCCAGATTTTACAATCCAAATCAAGGAATATAATTTCTATAACTAAGAATTACATTGGAATCCTCATGGAATTAACCCTAGACCCACAAAGGGTTGTTCCTACCATGTTTAACAAACTAAAAAATTGAAATGAAACAAAAAGATGAGAAATGATCTTCATGAGAACCCTTCCAAGCTTCCATGGCCTCCATGGCCTTCATCCTCGCAAAACCCACAAAACAAAAATGAGATAAAATTAGGCCATAAGAGTATAAGAAAGAATTCTTTAGGATTTTTAGGGTATTCCTAATCTAAGGGCCCAAAATGAATTAATCTAATGGATGATATTTCACCCTACATTTTTAAGTGATGTGATTTTTTTGGGAATGGGAAAATAATTAAAAGGTAGGGGTAATGGGTTGAATGGGGCCATTAAGGGTTAGGGTAAATTGTGACCTTACTCTTAGGTTATTGAGTAAATAAATGACATTCGAATTATAAGGAAAAATTAATTAATTTTGAAAAGAGTAACTTGGATAATGAATTAAAAAGGGGTAATTATTGGAATTTAAATGTATAGTTAGATGATCTATCATGTGGGGCATCATCATTAAGTTATTATGAAAGTAAGAACCAAGCTAACCTAGGAATATTGACCTAGCTAAAATATTAAATAATATTTAATTATTAATTAAGTTTCGTTAACCTTGCTAAGATGTGGAACTTATTAAATGAGAAATATTTAAATATAGTTGTTGGATATCTTGTTGCAACCTTCCTTAAACTAAACAAAAAATTATTTGGTAATTTTCCTAATTAACTAATGGGGATTATCATGGGTTTTGTGCATGGAAAATGTGGGCGTTACATTTTTATTATATTTTTATAAATATACTTGAATTAGGTGGAATAGGTGAAAACCATTCATGTCCTCAAATCATTATATGTCGACCTAATAGTGTAAGAAATCATTCAAGAGAATATTTTCTAAATCGGTCCAAGCAAGATGCAAGATAAACCAAGAGAAACGTGAGTAGATGTGAAAGTGGCACAAAACAATAGAAAAATGGTAGTTCCGATGTTGAAATTTCCTCATTTTCCCTTTCTTATGAGTGTTAAATGAATTTTTGTATATTTATGAAGCCATCTCCTTTGGTAATGGCGTTAGCCATGAGAAAATAAAACACCAACACAATCACCTACATGCGATTGTGTCGCCGACCAAGATGCAATAAAAAGTTGAGGAACGTCAGAAAATCAAAAGAAATGTGTCATGGGTCATGAAAGATGATCGACAAGGTGAAAAATGATGAAATGCAAGAAAGAAGTCATGAATATGATATGCATGAGACCTAAGAGGACAAGGATACCTAGATGCAAGGAAAACTAAGGCCAAAAAAATAGTGACACTCTCTCCATGTACTATCTCTAGCCCATAATGGTTACGTGAATAACCATTCATTGATCTGCAGGCCCCTTAAGGCACCTGCTTGGGAAATAGATGCATCAAGTTGACCCTTATCTACACAAAGTAATTTTTTAGTAATAGTAATGAAAGATGAAAGGTGAAAACTTAGGTGTATACATATGCCCCATCCATTAATCAATGCATTTTGTAATAGAAAAACATGAGGTGGTTGATGGAATGAAACAGATCTATAAAATTGATATTGAAAGTAATGTTAAAAAGACTAGCTGAAATGAAATATATCCACCAATGCGTACCTAATAGTATCACTTGTCTTGCCATGTATGAGCATAATCCATGCTGCAAGAACCCTAGAGAAGAAAAATTGAAAAGAAACACTAGAGGATCATCAATAAAATAAGACATTAATCACCTAGTTAGGGGCCCATGGGAAGGATATTGTAATATCATGATGTTGAGATGATGGTATGGTGTCAAAAGGGAACCACCATATGGGTGCATGTTAGTCAAAATTTCTTGTTCTTGTTCAGATTAGTGAAATATATACTAAAGAAATCCAAACAACTCCAAAATGCAAGGGTTTAAGGTACCTTGAAGTATGATGGATGCAAATGGACAAGCACAAAGTGAATGACCTCACTGCAAACTTGATGAACCTACAAAACAAGGATAAAATAGAAAGAAAATGGATTAGATAGTAGATGAGGGGGTTACCCAATGAAGTTGGTTCCAAGAAGTGTTAACTTCCTTATGTGGATGTCAACCCCCATGTTTGATAAAAGATGATAAAATAAATGAAAGGATTGATTAACATGTAGAAACTAAAGCTAAACAAAATATTAAATTACAAAATGGATGAAAAGTGCAGATCTAAACACAAAATAAAAAAGTACCTAGTTGGGTCAATGGTGACCTAGGTTTCAAAGGGTAGGTCGACAACGACCTGAGAAAATAGATCTAGATAGTAAGCTAGAAATGCATATCTAGAATAATATGAAAGCAAATAAGATGACCATAGAGGCGTAGAACATTAATAGTAACTTGTGAGGAATACTTGAAACACGAAACATAAAGGATGTAAGAAAATAGAGATTAATATGGATTGGATGGAAACAGGACTCAGGTCGATGGTGACTGGGCTGAATTGGCGGTGAATGGAGATAGACAGAAAATATTTGGAGTGAAAGAGAAGCAAAATAACAAATCTTAGAGTTGGAAACAGTAATAAAGTAGAGACAAAATCCGATGAGGATCTAGAAACAGAATGGATGAAACATAGAGCTAGGTCGATGACGACCTAGGTGGCGTGACGAAAACATGGGAATTCCTAAACAAAGATGAGGATGGATGGGCTGTATGGACAACTTACAAACAGAATCATTGAAAGACAAAGCTAAAGATGAGGTTCTGATGGTAGATGAACCTGAAAAATGTTAGTGCCGAAATATATAATAATAATAATAATAACATACGATAGTGTGGATCAACACAAAATCAAAGTAAACCTCCCAAAGTCTCCACAAGTGATACAATAAAACATCAAATGGAATCTAAGAAGGTCAACATAGTTGCAAGGATGCTCAAGCTCGAAGATAAGTTTGCACAGTGCAAGAAAACTCTGATTATTCCTCGTTTTGGAGGGGTGAAACTAGCTTTATAGGGTTGAGACGGTGACCCGGTGGGTCACCGCCAACCATGAGAACCGTCCTTTTGAGTGGTGGAAGGGTACTTTATTTGAGATATGGGGATTTTATGGATTAGGATGATTTTTTAAAGCATGTAGGCGGTTAGGGTTTCTTAGGGAAGTGATATGGGTAGGTGGGAGATAAATATGGATTAAATAAAATCTAGAAAAATCATAGGGATATGGAACTAGGTAGTTAGGGATAATAAACAACCTAGGGAGGAGAAAAGAAAGCTAATTAGAGGTAATTAGCTAATGAGATGAGGATTAGGAAATGATTAAATGAATATTAATCAAAATTTAAAGTTGATAAGTTAATAGATATGAAAGATGAGAATATGAATATGAATACGAATTAAAATAAATGGGGTCTAGATAAGACCATGGTGATAGAAGCAAACGTAGGCAAGAAGGGTAACGATACCAAATTTTGGTGTCTACATTTTCCCCTTTTTGTTGAGTGGTTTTCACTTAGCAAGCCATGAGACAAAAATGATGAGAGATAAAGAGTAAGATGAAGGCTAATTAAGGATTGATGAAGATCTCCTCCTCAAACAAGGGATCGATAATGCAAAGGGGAATCGATGATGAGGTTGAAAGAGGTAAATGGTGAAGGGGTGGGAGAAGAAAGATGGGTAAAATGAGAGGGTGAGGTAAGATGCCCCAAGCAAGAAGGATTCAAACAACAAAATTAAAAATATGGTGGTGATTTTAGGAGTCACATTGGTAGGAAACAAAGGTTAGGGTCTTCAGGAGACGACAACAATGTCCTATGGGCTTGTGAGTCGGTAAAAATCACTGTAAAATGGAGGGAATCCAATGGGAGACCACTCAAATGGATGCAATCCATGGGGACCAATGGGTCATAGGAAGGAATCAAACTATGTGCAATAAAATGTGAAAATAATGTGAAATCCTTCATATGTGAGGAATCAATTAAAATATTATGCGTCCGTAAAGGAAGGGTATAGAAGTAATGGTGCCCCAACAAAGGGCATAGAAATGGCCCAAAGAGGAAAGATATAAAAATTAATGAAACAAAATTCCCCAAGAGGGAGTAAATATTTCCACAAAGGTGTACTTTGAGAGAAAACATGGATAGATAGAAGATGCCCTAACAAAGGACACACAAAAAAGAAGGGCAAGTAAAAATAAGGACTGCCAAGGTGATCCGACAACACCTAAGGCCGATTGATGGCAACCCAAGGGGTCGAAGGAGACTTCTTTTCAGCGGCTGTATAAGCCTGAAATTTGGCCAACAATGCTAATTTTGACGCCTACAAGTGACAATTAAGAGAAAAGAGCTATAAAAGGAGATAGAGAGATGGAGGCCAGAAGAGTACATAGAAAAATGCTAGAGGGTGTGCAGGATGGTGAGTAGCAAAACCCACACTTGTTTTAATTTATTTTATGTTTAATTTACTATTTTTGCATTTTTAGAAAAATGGATGATGCCAAGGGAGGTCGTCGGTGACATGGAAAGATCGTCGTCAACTTATCCCTAAAAGGTGGTGATCGGCCCCTGAACACATTGACCCAACCTAGTTTGGTGTCCATTGTTCTTGATTGGAAAAATAGGTTAATGATTTTGATTTTAAATGATGTTTAATGATGAAAGGATCTGATGTTTATCTATTTGATTGGTGATTGCAAGCCCGAGAGACCTTATATCTGAGAGACTGAGTCCCGACACTATTTGATCATATCATAGGGGATGTGGCTAACATTGAGTGGGATCACTTATCATATATGTGGCTTGTAGGATTCCATTATTATTAGAGGATCCCATGGGATGTGGGGTTGATGATTACACTGGTTGAGAGGTGGGATATGCACACCGACACCTTCTGGTTTAGGATGGGTGAGATGACAATCACCCTGGAGGATGTGTACCACATCTTGAGATTACCTATTCAGGGGGAGCAGATTGTCCCCATTATAACTGATAGTAGACTTGTAGTATTGACACGGGTATTTGGAGTTGATGTGACCCATATCAGATTCTCTTTAAGGTATTTTTCATGAGTTGAGGTATAGGGCTGGGGTACCACGATGTTGATTGATTTTCTTGATCATGATGGTGATTTCTTGTTATGCATTTCCGACTCGGGGAGATCCAAGTTCCCATAGACTTTAGCAGTGTCAGAGCAGATACATTTTTAATATCAGATAATGTTTTCATTTGACACTACTTTTCTATAATAGGTGTACCATATGCTAGCTATGTACATTGAAGAGAGGATATTAGGGTATTAGGGTTGGATGTAGGCTTCTTGCTACACTATTGGGCCTATGAGTACATTGTGGTTATCTAGACACCAGAGCTACCATGGGTCACTAGGAACCACATAGAAATTATAGTGGAGTTTTTGATATGGAGTGTCGATGAAGATTTTGGAGATAGAGTAATGAGAGTCACATATTGGTATGCGTACATGTTTGCAAAGATCGAGGGTGAGAAGATTAGATGGTGTCCCTAATAAAATTCCCTACATGGCCTGGGGTGGATTCAAATCTAGTGGGTATGCAAAGGACAAGATGGGTGTAGCGTAGCAGATGCGACAAGATATGATCGAGGTCATATATTTTTATAGAGTTCAATGATAGTTTGATTTTGTTCAAATTGTTTTGAAAGATCCGATCTCTTATAGGGGAGAGGAGATAAATAAGGAGATGTAAGTTCCTAAGATGACATATCCATTAGAGGTAGTAGTGCCTTGGGATGAGGATCATGATGTATGATTTGGAGTATATTTTTCTAATTGGATGATTACAGATTTGGAAGGTCGAGTAGATGGAGAGAGGGGAGATGAGGAGGAGGAGGACATGAATATTTAGGTAGAGGTAGCTCTAGGAGGTAGCAGAGATGGAGATAGATGAGAGTCCGTAGAGATGACATGATTACGTGAGGAGATGGAGAAAATGTGTGTGGAGAGGGACACAACTATACAACAGAGAGAAGAATTCACGTAGGAGATGGACCAAGTCACCCAGGACAAGGACCGGTACCATAGGTAGAGGGAGGCCTATAGGGCCCTTTTTGGAGATCTGGTGAAGATCGTATCTCGCCAAGGCTAGGGGTGGTACACCGGTATCATCAAAAGGAGGGGGAGATATGGCACCTCCCAGCATGGTTTCCATGGATCGATACAGAGCCTTAGCCGTAGAGGATAAGTATTATGAGGGGATTGTGATCAAGAAGCTTCCAAAGAAACTAAGATATTGGGAGCATGTGAAGCGGTGAGTGATAGCCGGAGCTAGGCCATCGGGAAGCACAATGAGTGTGGCTCATCTGGATCAAGGAGAGGGCCAGGGCGGCACTGATGAGGTTGATAAAGAGACAAAGGGAATTGCCTCAAAGGGGAAAGAGTTTAGGTTTTCTAATGTGAACTTTATTTCTTTTACTTACATCTCTTTATTTGAAAGAGGCCCTTTAGAGGTTGATGATGTAATGATACACTTTATTTAACCGATATATATATATATATATATATATATATATATATATATATTTGATTTTTCATGGTTTAGCATGTATATTGTGTGATGTTGATTATTTGATTTATGATGATGTGATTGCATGTTTTATTTATATTTTATGATGATGGTAAAAGTATATGATGATAGGTTTAATTTGATGATGATATTTCATGATGGTTATGATGATAATATCTTTACTTTGGATTTGATAATGATGATGAATGTATATGCATAGTTAGATGGTTAATATATAATGTAGGATGTTTAACAATAGATGTGATAAATGCGGGAAGACTTCGATGCCATGATACAAAAGAGTAGTCATCCTTTGAGGGTATGGTCTACTTTATACATATATGATATAGATGACTAATATGATACACATGATACCCGTCCTTGGAGGGATCAGTCTATTTATTTTTATTTCCTTTTCTTTTTCTTCTCTTTTTTTTACATGAATAATTGTCCTTTGAGGGAGCAGTCTATTTTTGATAACTTTGATTTTTGATAAGATCATCCATGAATTTTGATTTTTAACATGGGGAGAGCTGGGAATAACTAGGTATACCACTTAGAAGGGGACAATGAATGTATAAGAGATCCCAAAGTGGACCCTTAGTGTGGTTCCACTAGGTAAATAATAGGGTGATGGATGTAATGATCTCGAGTTCTCACCAAGAAGGAGAACCTATCTATAAGGAAAATTCTATGGACATAGCCATGGTGCCCATATTTAAGGTCATATCGAGAAAAGTAATGATAGAGCACATAGTTCCAAATCATTAAAATAATATATGGAAGAGGATATGATGGAGGGATGATCTAAGGATATGACTAAGTGCTCACTTGTAGACATGATAACAATAAAATGGTCACAAGTGTAATGCATTAAGTGGTTCCACTTCTGGTTTGCCATTAAGGGAGGCCAAATGATAGGCTCTCGACCCATACTTATATGTGATAATGTATGGTTGAATCAAATTTGATGAAAATTTTCACGTTGGCTCCTTTCTAGAGTAGTAATGTTATAATTTTCTTTAAGAATGAGGTTACCAACTTTAAAGTTGTGTTATTTGAGGTGTTTATTGTAAGCATGATTGATGCACTCTTGATAAATGTGATGATGCTCAAGAGCGAGGAGGCAACATTCATCTAGGAATTTGATTTGTGCTAGATGATCCTGGAGATAATCTTCATTAGAGATGAAATAGAAAAGAGATACGCACAAAGATAGGATTTTAACTTTGAGAGGATGAACGGATTTAGAGCCACACATGAGAGAAAAGGGAGTAGCACCTATCGAATTACGGATGCTAGTGTGATAATCCCAAAGAGAGAAGGGGAGATGAAGATTCTAATTACGACCAAACTAATCAATAGTCTTGGCAAGAATGTTTCGAAGGGTTTTATTAGTGGCTTCGTCTTGGCCATTAACTTGAGGATAATATGGAGAAGAGAAACTAAGTTGATATTGAATGAGTCACAAATTTTCTTGAGATATTTATTTTTAAAGGAATTTTCGTTGTCCATGATGAGTTTGTGAGGAATTACCAAAGCGAAAAATGATGTGTTGGTAGATAAAGTTAATAATTGGACCATATTTAGTTGAGGTGAGGGGAATTTCTTCCACCCACTTGGTGAATTATTCGGTTGTAGTGATGATAAAGTGATGTTGTTGTGAAGATCGAGGATTGATAAGACCAATGAGATCAAGACCCCATTGTGAGAAGGTCCAAAGGTCTTCAGCCGACTACAAAGCTTGACTAGGAATGTGAATAAGATTGGAATGTTGCTGACACTTTTCACATTTCTTAACATATTCACAATAATCATGATTGAGGAAGGCCAATAATAACTAAGATGAAGAATGCACTTAGAAATGACTAAGCCACTAAATTTTCCACCACAAATACTATCATGGACTTCTTGGATAGCACAAGAAGATTCATGGGATTTAAGGCATCAAAGGAGAATACCATCAAATATGCACTTATAAAGGATTCCTCTAAGGACAACATAGCATTTGGCACATTGAAGAAAATATCTCCTAATATTCTTGGATAGATTAGGGGGAATGATGGATTTGGATAGATAATCAAATATTTGGGAGTACCAAAGATCCGATGAACTAGATTCAATAAGATTAACTTGGGGTAACTCATGAAACAGTCGATCACTATGATGAAAAATGAAAGAAATTTTAGATTCTCTGTTGTCCATGGGATGAGAGTTACGAGGGATGCCATCATTAGCGAAATGATTGGACAATCGAGGAATAACTTAAATAGTGTAAGAATCAAAGGCCTTGAGAAAGAGATGAATGATGTCTTGATATTTTTGAAGAGTATCATTTTTACACTAATACTCACTTGTGACTTGTTTGATGATAAGTTCAGAATCCCCATAGATATCAAGAATTTGAACACCTAGAAAGGAAGCAATTTCAAGACCTAAGATAAGGGCTTCATACTTTGTCATATTATTTATGCACTCAAAATTGAGCTTGTTTGTGAGGGGAATAGGAGCATCCACAAGAGGAATGGGAATGATGCCAAAGACATCCCCCTTGCGACACTTAGAGTCGTCGAAGAAGAGAGTCATCTTAAGGGTATCATACTCATGATGAAAGTGATTGATGGATTCGTTTGGGAATTGCTCATGAGGAAGATGTGAACTAGGAAGAGGGGCTTCAGCTAATTGGTTTGTGATAGCTTGGCCCTTAATGGATTTTTGAGAAATGAACTTGAGGTCAAACTCGGTCATGAGAATGAGCCATCGAGTGATATGATCATTGTGATATGGTTTATAATGCATCGTCTTAAGAAGATGAAATCTATTAATGACATAAGTCTTGTGATAAAAAATATAGTTTCAAAGTTTAGAGGTAGCAAAGAAGAGAGAACAACAAAGATTTTCAGCTTCGATGTTTAGCGAGTCTCGTAGTCATGAATGGTGAGACCGAAGTAATAAATGGCCTACTCATGACCTTAGTCATCATGATGTGCTAACATATCCCCTAGAGCATGATCAGTAACAAATATATATAGATAAAAGGGCTCCCCCTCAAGTGGATGTGTAAACACTGGTGGAGAAAAAATATATTGTTTAAGATCATCAAAATCCTTTTAACGGGTATGATCCCAATTGAAGTCTATGTATTTATGAAGGAGATGATGAAAGGGTTGGAAATGATTCGATAATTACAAGATGAAATGGCAGACCAATTGAATTCATCCTTGAAGACTATGAAGTTGTTTAAGATGGGAAGGAGGAGGAATTTTTATGATTGCTTTTATTTTTGTGGCATCAACTTCAATGCCCCTAATAGACAAGATAAAGATAAGTAGTTTTCCAGTTAACACTCCAAATAAATAGTTGGTTGGATTGAGACAAAGGTAGAAATAAATAAGGTGCTTGAAAAGGACTTTGAGAATGGAAATATGGTCATGGTGATGTTTATATTTACCTAAAATATCATTGACATAATCTTCTATGGTTTTTTGGATGAGATCATGAAAAATGTAAGTCATGGCCCACTAATAAGTAGCTCCAAAAAATTTCAAATTGAAGGGCATGATGCAGTAGAAAAAGGTGCCCAAAGGAGTGATGAAGGAGGTCTTATGTTGGTCTTCTGGTATGATGAGAATCTGATTATAACCAGAAAAACCATCCATAAGAGAAAGCATTTCATGACCTATGGTAAGATCCACAAGTTGATCGATGTTTGGAAGAGAGGATTCCTCTTTAGGGAAAGATTGATTGAGATCTTGAAATTGAGTGCATATACAAAGCTTTCCAAATGCCTTAAAGATAGGTACGATGTTAGAAACCTAGTGGGGATAGTCAATAGGGATGATTAAATTAGCAGAAAGAATACGTTGTAACTCCTCTTTGACAAGGAGGGAAACTCGAGGGTGCATGTGATAAAGCTTCTTCTTAACCAGTTTTGCATTGCGAAAGGTGATAATATTGTGAAAAAATGATAGAAGGGTCAAGAATTAGCATGTCTGAACATGACCATGCAAAGGACTAACTATGACGAGATAGGAATTTGGTGAAAGATGAAAGCTCCTGTGGATCAAGATATTTACCCATTTTAAGGATGTGAGGCTCATGGGGAGTCATGATTTTTATGTCAATGGTGGATTCATTGAGAAGAGGGGATGTTTCATTTGGTAAGGTCTTTTGAAAATAATAATCCTCTTCCCCATGTGGGAAACAATGGTGTCATGTTCGAACACCGAAGAATGTCGATGGTAGAAGAGTATTCTTATATCATCTCCAAATGGCGGAGGGGAAGGGACCTAGTTTGATTTTCACACTGATAAGTGATTGGTCCCAAGGTGATGGTGGAGACTAAAAAAATCTAGAATTAATAGACATGGTGTCATTCATATCCATGGAATCATGGGATGGTGAATATGGAGAAGGAATTTCCATGCACATCTCAGATGGTGGGATGGGTCGGCGGGTTGCTCTTGATATCCTAACCCAAAATTTTCATGAGGCTTGTGGCACTGATCAATAATAAGGCCATGTGGCCCATGCTCATAACGTCCCATGCCAAATCCCTTCCATGCGCAATAGTAGAGATAGGTGTGGGTGAAGGATGGTTTTTTGAGGAAGCCAAAACCACCGGTATAAGGTTTGGCATGTGGATGATCAGCGATGTGAGAAGAAGGGGTGTCAAAACCACCATATATGAGATTGGTTCAAATATGTGGTGGACTAAAAGGAACGATATCCCTAAAATTGGGTTGATACATTAGAGCTTGGTCAGGTTTACCGAGATGGTGAGTGGGTAATTTTTTGAGTGTAAGAATATGATACTCCCCTAGCGTAAGTTTTCTATTACTTTTTCTAGGAAGTCATCGTTAGGAAGCTTGGATGAAGAAATGGATGTATTTTTGGATGGTGCGAGATGAAGTTTTCTTGGGAATGAGGACATAATGAGGTCAATAGGTCATGTTGCACATTTGGAAGGGAGGAGAATCCCCGAGAAGTGTTAATATCTTCCCCTCATGCTCATATTTATGACAATGATGAAATATAGAGGGGACACAATGCATAACGTGGATCTAAGATCATCCAAGGAGAACATCATACTAAAATTATCCTTCTATTATTTATAATACCTCATGGAGGATATTCTCACCAACACAAATGGGAAGAACAAATATTCCCAAGGTGTGTGGGATATGTCTTTGAAGGCATGAAGGACCATAGGTGTTTTGGCAATGGTGGAATTTAGGATCTTGAGCTGATCAAATATATGTAATGGGGTGATGTTAGTGCTTGCCCCATTATCGATCATGGATCGTCAAATGAAACTATTATTGATCCTAACCATGATGAAAAGGGGTATGTTATGTTCTTCTGGTCTCGATGTCAAGAATCTAAGTATTAACAACTGAGATAACAACAGAAGTTGTAAGTTCTCCTACAAGAGATGCGGAGGCCTGATTCTCATCATAGGATGTCAAAATATGCTTCAAGGCTTCAGTGAGATCATGTCTATGGTATGGCGAGCTTTGGATGATCTCGTAAAGTGAAATTTTAACTAGGGCCTGATAAATTATTTTGGTGATATTTTATTCAATAGTTTGAGGGGCATTAAGATAAAAACCATAGGTTTTGATGATGATGGATATAGAGATGAAGTTAACTCCTTAGGAGGAGGAATGGTGACAAAGGTCTTGATTTTGATAGGCGTGTTGATTTAGGATAATGTAGATCAGATCAAGTGGCTATCCGAACAATGTTGATGAATAAAGGGGGACCATCCTTATAATAATCATCGTTTAGAGGTGGGATGGCCATAAACTAACATGATGAATAAGGGTACTTATGCACTTGGATGGATGAGGTTGAAGGTGTAGATGTTGGAATGGATGTGGAAGGAGGAGATTGGTTTACCTCAAGAAGAAGGTCATCTTCCTTAATGATGTTGTGGACAAGGGTTTAGAGTTCTTTGCAATGTTTAGTGTCATGTCTAGGGGTGCAATGATAGGCACGATGAGGTTGGAATCAAACCATAATGGCTTCTTACTATTTGGGTCAAAGGCCTTAATAGGTGGAAGTGTGATGGCAGAAATTTGAAGTAAGTGTTGAAGGATCTTCACATATGATTCAACCAAAATATTAGGAGGTTTCTTTTCTTTGTGAGATGTCTTGTCATTGATTGAAAGAAGAGGTGGATGTTTGGAATTATTTGGATGTCGAGGTTGGAGTTTGAGTATTTCAAAGTTTTTACGCTTTGGATTTAGTTTGTGTGATGATTGATGTTCTAGAAGAAAAAGTGTTGGATGGTTTTGGCTTGGGTTGATTCATGGTTTGAATTTTTTTATAAAGGGGCTAAACCTAGAAGGAATGGATGTGGTCCTAAGATAGATGATGTGGCATTGGATTGTTTGATCTTAGGTGGGGGGATGTTGATTTTCTTGTGAGGACGTGAAAGAGACCTTTGAGGAAACATGCCAAGGGTTCTAGATTTTGTTTGTGAAGAAGCACCCTTGGGAGGGATGACAAAAATCTCAACTGGAGGGTCTGAAGGTTGCATTGTGGGTGGAGGAAGTAACTTATGTTTGATGAGGTCTAAAGAAGGCAAAGATTGACTTGATGTGGAAGTGTTTGATTGTGTAGATGAGATGGGAGGATCACTTGAATTTATTGCAAGTTGAAGTGCTTTCCAAAATTCTTCAAATGATGAGAGTGATGTGGAAGGAGATGGTGTAGATGTGGTTAGAATAGTTGATGTATTAGGTATGGGTAAAAGTGTGGAAAGAGTAACTAGGATTGATGTTAAGGATGGTATGATGGGTAAAGGTGGAATAGATGTGGATAGGGAATTCAAATCCAATGAAGTGGATGTGATAATTGATGAAGTGGATATAGGTGATGAAGTAGATATAGGTGTAGAATCAATGGTGGATGTAGAATGAGGTGGGGGTGGTTATTTCATAAATTTTTCAAGGGGCATCATTGATATACTTGTGAATGGGGGAGATGCGACATGTATGGATGTGGGAATAGATGTTAAGATAGATGTAGGTATGATTGGTGTGGTTATGGGGATAAGTGTTGATGGGATTGTAGATGTAGGAACAATGTCTAAAGAGGTGGATGTGATAGTTGATGAAGAAGGTGAGGTTGTTGATGGGGTAGGATCTTGATCAATGGTATGGATAGTGTTTATGGTATGAGTGTTGGGTGCTTGAGATGTTGAAGAAGTGGTGGCTTAACTTTTTTGTGCGTGGTTAAGGAATAGTTGTTTCAAAATTTCAAGTGGTTGATTAGGAGATGCATTAGGATTGTCCACTTGAAGGTCACCTTGATCAATGAGTTTTTGGACAAGATCTTTAAAAGTTTGACATTTTTCAATATCATGTCCATGAACTTGGTGGTATTTACAATAATGATCCTCACAATACCATGTGGGTTTTGGTCTTGATTCATCAAATGGTTGAATGGGGAGAAGCGTGATAAGGTCAATTGCCATCAACTTGTCAAATAATAAACTATATGATTCTCCAAGGGGAGTATAGTTGGGCGTAGGTTTACGGGCTTGTTGTTGAGGCCACGTGCTAGAGGTAGGTGCGGAAGTAGACTTAACGACCACTACATTCACCGCACTCTTACATATTTTGTTATGTGTGGATGGTTTAGTAAACTTGGTCTTGGGTTTGTTCGATTTAAGTTTAAGTTGGCCTTACTCAAGGGCATGAGTCTTGAGTTTGTGAGCCATGGTGAAGGATTCTTCAAATGTTTATTATCTGATTTTTCCCCTCTAGAAAAATAGGACAAACTTGACCTCGCACAGCGAAAATAGGAGGATCGATTTGGCCATGGGAGCTCACATTTTGGGCTCAAGCCAAGTAAGTTGAAGTGGTTTGAGCACATTGAAAAGGAGCTCGGGAGTTCAAGCTAGTTTGGGGAATGAAGAATCTCTAAAGCCCAAAATTTAAAATTTAGAGGTGAGGTCACTCGAGATAGGCCAAGGTGAAATTTGGGAACTCGGCGGAAAGAACCACAAGAAGGGGAGAAGAAATTCTAAAACCCGAACTCTGAATTTCAGAGTTCGGGATTTGAGAGATTTGGAGGTTTCATGAACCCAAGCAAATGAACAGGAACTAAAACCCAAACCTCCAAAAACCCAAAACCCAAACCGCCAAAACCCTCAAACCCAAAAACACAAAACCCGAACCCCGAAACTTGAACTCCCAAAACCACCGAAAACAAAAAGTTAAAACACAAGTCTAAATTTCAGACTTCGGTGTTTCGGTATTTCAAAATTATTTGGCTCGAGTAATGAAAAATGCCACAAAATATGGTCTCGAGTCCGAACTCCAAGTCTAAAATTCATAGTTCAAAGGTTTGACATTTGAACTCTCGATCTAACTCGCTAGATGAATAGTGACATTGACCTTCTAAGTACAAATACCCGAAGCTTCGAATCCCAAAATTATTAAATTTCAGATTTCAAAGGGTACGACACAAGGTCAAAGATACAAAAATGCAAATCAACCACTCACATTTATTGTAGTATGACACCCTCATCTTCATATGGCCATAACTTTTGATTGGGAGCTCATATTTTCACAAAATAGGACTTTTTGGAAAGCTCTCAGTCTGCCACTTTAGAGGAATGTTTCTAGATTTCTCACCTACCAAAATGATGAAGGTATGGGCTTCCTTTCTTCCCCAACAAGGAAAGGTACATGGAGGTATGGGTTTTGTAGTGGCACCCATCATTGTTGTAGGTGATTTTAATGCATTTTAGGGTGGTTGAAGTAAGATTTTGAATTCTTTCTCTCTCCTTTCTCTCATTCTTCCTATATATTGTAAGGAGGGGCTCATTTCAAAAGGTTGGACACCTTGTATATGCCCCTCCCTTCTTTCTTGTTTGTAAGAGATTTGTGGAGATTTCAAACCTCCCTATTGGACATTGTAATGTAAAATTTGTGCCTTTGGCCCTAAATGTGATGTATTGTATCAACTTTGAGAGAAATAAAATCATATATGTGGATGTTTCACACCCTCTTTTGTGTTCTATTACATATTTTTGATCTTTCATTGCATGCAAGGTTATTGTGTATTATTTTTGTTTTCATTGCAAGGTTACGTAGTGTTGTGTTTATTGTGTAGGTTGTTTAACATCCTTCTTAGTGCATCACCTTCCCTTAGAGTAGGTTTTATTTTCATGCATTTTCTCTATCTTTGTCTCCTTGGAAATATTAGATTAGGGTTAGATCTACAACTCTCTACACTTTGGATTAGTTGGCACTAGGATAGGACAGGAAGTTGGCCTTCTCTAGAGGGTTATCCCAATTTCAAAGTCCCACACTTTGGGATAGCTCCATTTTTTACAAATCACACTGATTTTCTCAACCTTTCACTTATGAGAAATCAGGGGTGCTATGATTTCAACAAAATAGTTTGGATTGATTGGATTTACAAGGTAGATGAAATATGATTCACATAAGAGCATGAGAATAATTTGATAAGCTTTTTGTGTGGAAGGGTGAATGATAATTGATTTAAAATACCATGCCATCAAGTGAAAAATTATTTGATAGACTAGTCATCAATCTGTCTAATGGCGTATAATTATGTGATGGTGATCTTGCACTCTATGTTGATTGAAAAATGTTCTAAGAATAGTTGCGCAAGTTGGGTAAATGAGAATAATGAATGTTAAGGAATTCCATTGTACCAAACCATTTTTGGAACGAAAAAGACATAGGGAAGGTGCGAAGCATGAGGTCTTGATCATGTGCAATAAGATAACATGCATGCCTGAATGCATGAAGATGTTGTTAGGGATCTTCCTTACTGTTAAAATTGGTAAATTTGGGAATCTACTAATGAGGGGGATAATATTTTATTGGAACTAATAGATGAATAGGCTCATTACAGATTTTATCATAAGATAATGTAACCTTGGGTCCCAAGGTAGTAGCCTCAAGGCTAGCCAACCTATTCATTAAGGCATGCATGGGATCATTTGAAGTAGTTGGTTGGGAGATGAATGATTGTGGCTGCATAACATGAGAAGTGGTTGGATAAGGTTATTGATAAACTTGTGGATGTGTGGGTGTTTGAGGAATTTCTTTATGAGGGTGAAATTAAGTCATGGGTTGAGATTGAAGAGGTTGTTGTAATGACTATTGTTTAGGGATATGAATGATATGTGATTGTTGGGATTGGTTTGGTTGTTGTGGTAGATGATAAGTGGGGATGTAAGTATGGGTAGGTTTAAATGATCCAAAAATGGGTGCTTAATCCAATACTTCTAATCATTTCAAAGGATCATTAATTTTTAATCAACTTAAAGGCCATAATACTCCAAAATATTGATTAAAATCAGATTTAGGACTGATCATAAAATAAAATTCATTCCCATTTAATTCAAAAAATTCATTGTTTGATCAAAGCACAAAAATTTCATTATTTCGATTCAATATATTTTAAAAGTTATCGAAGCTTATTAAACTTGCATCCCAAATTCTTTTTAAGCACTTAATTAATTATAAATATCAGCAAACTGAAAATAAAAATTAGAAATGACACAAAAAAATTTACGGGGTTCGAAATTCCTATGTCCCCGGGTTCATTGTGAACCAATCCATTAATAATGTTATAATTGTAAATACATTTAACCTTTAAAATAAACCAATAATGAATCAAAACCTAAAAAAATGTGTTATCATACCTTCAAATGACTTTAATGGAGCTCAAGCACCTATCATTTACCTTCCTGATCCACTTGTAGTTGTGTCTCCCTTAGGATCTACGCCTTCATTTGAATTCACTAGAAAAAACATCTTTCAAAAAATCTTCAAAGTGGTAAAGTGGTAACACCATCGTGATCGAATCAAAATTTTGAGCAATTTTCATTAATAACTTGAGATCTGGTTTTGAGTGGAAGTGCTCCAAAAATGGTGTTTTCTGCAAATTGGTCATTTTTGCCCATACACAGACCTACCAAAAAGTCACTTTAAATATAAGTGAGCTTGATTCATAGCATTTCATAAAAGTGGTGGGTTGGTAAGGCTGCTAACCATTTTTCCACAGTCAAGGGTTTGAATCCCTTTGACCACTCCATGCATAATAATATACTACATTTGCAAATTATATCCCACTTTTAACATGACATGTGGGTAGAGTTGGTTTAAAATGACTTACATTGCATAATTATATGGCTAAAAAGCCACTTTTGTTGGAAAACACTCCCAAGTTGGAGTGGTTCGTTCTTTAGAATGTTGGGAAGGGGTTTGAATCCTTTTACCATTCCATGCATAACAATATACTACACTTGCAAAGTATATCCCACTTTTAACGTGGCATGTGGGTAGAGTTGGTTTAAAATGACTTACATGGAATAATTATATGGCTAAAAATCCACATTTATTGGTGAACACTCCCAAGTTGGAGATATATATTTAATATCTAATATTTAATATTATTTCTATATCCTTTCCTTTTTTAAACCATGCCACCACCAAAATCATAAGAGGAGGTTGGGAAGTGATGAAATTTACATGTATGTGTGATGTGAGAGGAAAATAATGGGTGTGTTGTTTGGATATGGGATGTGATGTTTGGGTAGATTGGATAGGGACACTAGTGATGATAGTGGCTGAAGAGGTGGTAGGAATAGAAGTGGTGATAGTTGTATTTATTGGTGGTAGATTGGGAGGAATGGGTGTGACTAGTTGAGTGGTTTGATGAGGTGGAGGATTGGTAGAAGATGAAGAAATCTCACGTTGGGCGATAACAAGCTCATTCATGTCTCGGGGAAAACACCACAAGTTGAGAAGAGAGCACTTGGGTGGTTTCGGGGTTGGACTAATAAGAATAGATTTGTTGAAGTGGTGGACCATCAATAGGAAGTTGGGTTGAATTCCTAAGGAGGTAGTCATGAAGAGATATGGGATTAGCATCAAGAAGCTCTTGGAACTCCAAACTACCATGAGGGATAATAGGATGCCCAAAAGATTCAATCGATGCAACAAATAGAGGGGTGGTTGGTCGAGATGGGATATATTGATGATGCAAGAAAATATTGGTCTCATCTATAGTAGTGGTTTGAACAAGATGTCCTTGATGAGGGACATTGATGATCAAAGGTTGGGTGCCCATGGAAGAGGTAACTAAGGGAACATATGAGACAAAAGTCAGAGTAGATGTTTGAGATGAGACGACAAGATTTTTTTGAGGCAAGGTTTTGTTCCATTTTCTTAGCTAAGGAGCATGTAATAATGGGCATGAAATAAAACAAGAAAATGATAACGCTGTTAATTATGGAAAATAAGACGAGT
Organism: Taxus wallichiana var. yunnanensis; assembly: GCA_018340775.1. Lineage (NCBI taxonomy): Eukaryota > Viridiplantae > Streptophyta > Pinopsida > Cupressales > Taxaceae > Taxus > Taxus wallichiana. The sequence continues at coordinate 798,217,578 of CM031237.1, read as the reverse complement.
AAGAATTATTTTTGTTTTTGATTAATTAAAAGATGTGAAAAAGAAAAGGAAAATGGATAACAAAGGTACCTAAGAAATGGAAATCTAGGGTTGGTTTTAGGTAGTAATGATTAAGGAGTCCTCGATATACCCAAAGGTATGCACGAGGCCTGAGTCTATGTAGGATTTCTAACATGGCTAGAACACCACGGTGGCTTTCCTATTGGGTGATGAAATCCCAATCAGTTCCACCTAGTAGGAAATGTCTAGATGTGTGAATTGATTTTGAGTTTGGTTGTGTGTGATGGAATGTGAAATGCAACCAATTAAACCCCTACTTAGCTATATGAAATATAAAGGATGTAAAAATTTCATTTTAAGCCAAATCCAAATTTTAAAGTTTGATGAGGACAAACACACAAGAAAGGAAAATGTGATGCAAAAAGGATATAATAAGACAAAAAAATACCTCGAGAAGGTTTTTCCTTTTTATCTAATATTTAAAGAAAACGAAAGAGCAATCTAAGTAATCTAGAAGCCCAACACGAATAAGAAAAAGAAAAATTTTCTATCGCAATGTTAGTGGAAAATAGAAAAATGAAAGAAAACTGCAAGAGACTCACTTAAAAGGGTAGTCCCATTGAGCGTACCAGAATTTTGATCGAAATTTGTTGTTCCTATTTAGATTAGTGAAATATATACTAAATAAATCCAAACAACTCTAAAAATTACAGCTTTAAGGTACCTTAAAGTATGATGGATGCAAATGGATGGGCACAAATTGAATGACCTCGATACAAACTTGATGAATCGGATAACAAGGATAAGCTAGAAATAAAATGTATTAGATAGTAGATGAGGGGGTTATCTAATGAAGTTGGTTCTAAAGTGTTAAATTTCTTATGTGGATGTCAACCCCATGTTTGATAAAAGATGATAAAATAAATGGAAGGACTGATTAACATGCAGAAACTGAACCTAAAGAGAATCTAAAATTGTAGAAATGGATGAAAAGTACGAGATCTAATCACAAAATGAAAAGGTTCTTGGTTGGGTCGATGGCGACCTAGGTTACTGAGATGGATTTAGACAAAGCAGCTAGAAATCCAGGATCTAGAATAATCAATGTAAATAAGATGATCACGAAGCTTCGAGAGCATTGGAAATAGCTGCGAGAGGAAGATATGAAACACAAAAACAAAAAGGATGCAAGAAAATAGAGATTGGGATGGATTGGATGGAACAAGACTCGGAGTCGATGGCGGCTAGGATGAATTGGTGGTGATTGGAGAT